>MJUT01058203.1:21980-39524 GCA_002080005.1 Gigantidas platifrons
TAGTAATAGTCCACCAGCAGAGGTACCGGCCCAGTGATAGTAATAGTCCACCAGCAGTGGTACCGGCCCAGTGGTAGTAATAAAACACGTAGATATATAATTTAATGCGCACGGTGCGTTTCTGGAATAACCTTCTAATTTCGTATTAATTGTATGACACCATTATGCATTGGTTAGATAGAAAAGTGTAGATATATATTTTTACCTACTACTCGAGATATGAGGGTTTATATCATGAGACTTTTGTTCTGATGAAGGAGGAAGGCATAAATATATATATGTAAATTACTCGCATAGACAAAAACGAAAGGTAAATTGGTAAATTACGAATCAGATACAAAAAGACACTACATGAATTTGCAAGTGAAAATCATTATCGGTTTTTGATGAAATATTTCTTCATAGGGTCCCAACCTTAGCCAGAATGCTTGGGGTTTTTTTTCTCATGTGAATGGATAAGCTGTTTTAGTGGGGTTCGTGTTTCCCGATCTTTAGTTTTATGTGTATGTTTTGTAGATCGTTGATTGTCCTTTTTCTTTTGGTCAATGTGTTGTCTGTTCTTCGATTTACGGATTCTGATTACCCCTTTGGTATCTTCAAACTCTTCTTATCATTTATTTTTATATTAAAAATTGAGTATTTTCTTGCAATTTATCCCTAATAGTTCAATTGATGTTCCATTAACGGAAATGTTCAAATGATGATAGACTGCCTAAAATCGTTGTGTATAGAAATCTAAAATTTGTACCTTTTCAGGAAGATTTCCGTACACTCCTGTTTTATATTTCAGGTACACATTAGGATCTTCTACAAACCATGTGGTCGCTTTAATACAAACTTTATATTCATGGGGGGGGTTGGATGAATCATACCCATGAAAACTTAATGTACATCCCAAAGAATTGATATACCCATTCCAATGAATATTGTATGATTTGTCCTCGTTAACACTGTATGTTCTGGAACAACTATCAAAAGATACTGAAATATAAAGGTGTGTGAAATGATAATAGAACATAGTTTACTACCTTAAAGTTTCCATTGGTAGTGTGCATGTTGAATAGTCCCCGATGTGTATAGTATAGAATGGCTGTATATATTACCGTGGTAATTAAAATGGCAGAAAAATTTGGTTGAGATACCACGTGATTGCACGGTATGCCTAGCATATCATGTTCTAACGGACTATGAAAAACCAAAACAAAACAAGACATATCGTCCGAACTATCCATTCGATAAACCGTAGAAAACGAGGCACATCTGATTCCATCTAACACACTCTCCTCGCATGGTACAGAGACTTCAGTAAACTGACCTGGACAAGCTTCTTGAATGGTTCAATACCTCCCCCCCTCCTTGTTAAATGATATGACCACGCTTGTGTTTTTAATAGGTAAGTAAATACTGAACCTCGTAATTACTTGCGTCATCATCGTTGTTAAGACGTGACGAACACTATAAATAAAACCTAATCTTGAACTTTATACATAATACATTCACGGATTAAAGTCCTTTCGCACTAATATTTTTCTCTATATATTATATTTCATATAAAACCACTTATTTTCAAAACATTCTACTATTTTAATTGTTTAAGCAGAATGAATAAGGGATTTAGACGTTAATCTGTGTCTTACACATTCGCTCTCTTTAAAGAAGAGTTTGAAGATACCAAAGAGGCAATCAGAATCCATAAATCGAAGGACAGACAACACAATGACCAAAAAAAGAACAGAAGGACAAACAACGATCTCCTAGAACGCAGGTGTTCCGTAAGTGTAAGCAATGACACCCGTCTGGTTGTTCTAGTTACACACCGTGTGATAAGTCAGCCAGTGTATTAGAAAAACATGTGTCAATTTATCAAAGTAATTACTGTGAATGTCTCTCCTCCTGATTACTAAGAAAGATATTTGCTTACCCTTCCGGAGCACCTGAGTTCACCCCCGGTTTTTAGTGGGGTTCGTGTTACTCGATCGTTTGCTTTATGTGTATGTTTCGTAGATCATTGTCCTTTTGTACTGTTTCTTTTGGCCATTGTGTTGTCTGTTCTTATACAGATTCTGATTTTGATATATTCAAACTCTTCTTGTTTTTGTACCGGCATTTTATAATTTGTGTAAATGTTGTATTTATCTTCTCTTTAACTATGCATTATTTATTAGAATTTATTTCATATCCGTTCTTAATTCGACTTTTTCATTGTTGTAGACATGGTCATGTGTCATGCATTAATCTGGGTTAAAGAAATCCATCATTCATTAACACGATAATGCCCACGGGGTTGCGTCCATTTTTTAAATTGCAATGGAGATCGTGCAGTTGTCAATGTAAATCGACATGTCGCAAAGTCTTATTTCCTTCAATGAAATAAAAATGATGGATACTTTGCATACGGCATTGTCGTGATACATAAACTGCCCTTGGGACCGTAGTACTGACTGCGGCTCGGGAATTATCAATGTTTCAGTCAATGCAACTGTTCTTTTGGACAGTCTATAAATCATGATAATGCCATATGCATAAGTAACTGTTATATAAAAAGATCATTCATTCATATTATAAAAAAAAAAAACTGAAAACAAATAGTACTGAAGTGATTTTTAAATGCTTCATCAATGATTATACAACACGAAATATTGAATATTCATATTACGTATTATATTTTACTTACATTTCTCCGTCCATGCCGATGCTAAGCCTATTAACACAAGACCTATGCATGTAGTTAGTATACCATTACCCATTACTTGCAAAATCTGTTGAAAAACAAAGTTCCTGTTCATTATGTTTTAAGGAGGAAATAACAGTATTTGCGTAGTAACAGTATATTACATTAAAAGGTGGCATTTTAATACAGGTGACTGTATGGACAGGTTTGACTGTAATTAATATAGACCTGAAAAGTATCAAGAACCAATTTGGTATTTTCGGTTTTAATATCTGAACTTTTAAACATTAACGTAACCGTCGTAACGGAGAAAAATGCCATATTCTAGTGCTTTTACATACGTATAATATTCAAGATTAAAGCGTTCTTTATAACGCTGTTCACCTGGTTATATCTAATGCATTTTACTCGCATGTGAAAAGCATTTGCATGACCATATCATTTCAATTAGTCTAAGAGGGTTGGGCCCACAAAACTAGTTTAATCCCGCCACTATTTATTGACGTGTTTGTACCAAGCTAGGCCAGTGAGCGGTTATGTATTTGTATATGACGGGTATCGATTTTACCTCTTTCAACGAGTTTGATACTTTATGTTGTGCCAAAGATCTCTTTTGCAATTGTTTCGTCCTTATCCAACTATCCTTACTTTATCAGAATCACGATGTGTTTCTGGAATAACCTTCAACAGGTACTCAAATAGTCAAAGGAAATGGCTAAAATACAACAGTAGTTCTAATTTACTCTTATGACCAGTCTGTTGTGAGTAATTCTCTGACCGTGTAGATAGCTTTGTCTCTGTTTCTTATCTTTGATCTACATCCATAACACAATTCTTAATGTTAAGCTTTGCATTGATGTGATGTGCAGTCTGTACTAAATTTATTTAGTTAAGACAACATTTTCCCGAGACTTGCATAGTATTTTTTTTTCTCATTTTTGAAAAACAAAATACTAGTATCAGGCTTTAGTTTTTATTTTGACTAATGATTTTTTCTCGAGAAATTCACGCCTAAAGGGCAATATAAGGAATAAAAGCAGTTTTTATACAAGACGTGTCACTTTTAATATATTATGGTTAGCTACTATCATTGTTATTATACTTGATGTGGATCATCTCGTCTCTCAGCTGGATTCTTAGAAGTTCTCGCTATATAGGTGTGATTGCCATAGTGACAGTAGTTTGATTAAAGAGCATCTCTCTTCTATATTTAGGGGTGTAGGAGCCACTTTCTTTTTTTTTTATTAAGCTAATTTGTAGCATGGCTGTACAAACAAAGAATTATTTGTCCAGATAATGAAGGTATAAGGGTATGCTTTGAAACCAAAGTGTTTTATTTGCTTGACAGTTTTGGAACACTCCCCTCCCCAACTGTCGGTTGTCACCCAGCAACCCCCCTCCGAGCTGTTCGGTTCACTACTACGCCTCTGGTATTTGGCAAAATTACATAGACATGAAAAACAAACAATACAGTTAATAATTTCTGGCTACAAACTATATTATTAAACAATAAAATGCGTACCTTCAAATTTTAACGAACAAAAAATATTATACTTGAACTTACCAGATCAATAAGGTATGCTAAAATATATGAGTTGTTAACCACATTGTATTGTTATCTACAACTTCGTTAATATTACACAAACTTTACCTTCAAAGATAAACAAACTTCCCCAATCAATTCGATCGAAGCACCTGATCTTGACTTGGTGAACTTTTTTTATACCGTTAAATGTATTATATGCCGATTACTCATGAATATGTTCATTGACTCTCAATTTGTCATTTTAAATAATTTTTTGACGAGTCTACCATGGAAGACGAAATTAAAACAAACCTATGTTCCATTGTGTTAAACAGATGACAGACAGATTATAGTTTTAAAAACAGTTAATAAGGAAATAACTTAGTACGAGTACCACTACTGGAGCAGGAACAGTTTACCCTTCCAGAAGGTAAACACATGTGTTCCTGAAGGGTAAGCAGTTCCTGTTCCTCTAGTGACACCCGTCGTGTTATTCTAATTTCAAAACCTGTTATAAGTCATAAATAATTAATCATCGTTACATCTGATGAGAGAGACACACTACTTTATGTTCTTTGTGGCAGTGAATGATATAGGTAGCAACATGCCACCCATAACGCCATTTCTAAGGACAATTATTTAAAGGCCATGTCTTACATAAAGTATCGTAAGGATGTTCTGTTTGCATGACAATGAAAAACTTATTTTCTAAAGGTTTTTCCCCATTTTTTTAAGGTATACTGTTGAAGGTTATTCCAGAAGCGCGTGTTGCGCACTGAAGCGCACCGTTCTCACTAAATTTGATATCTACTTTTTATTGCGATATTCATGGTTTAATGCAGCATCGTGTAGTTATATAATAAACGGTTTCCAAGCTTCAAAAATGTTTCATGGAAATTTTAATATGTATACTAAATGTAAAACCATCTTAGCATTCGCATGTGTTACAGAGAGACATGCAAACTTGTTCACAAAAAAAACAGAGTCCAAGCAACCAATAGGGAACCATGTGAAAATGTGTTCGATCATGACAAAAACCATGAAGCAGGTAAAATAACAATTACATGCAACAACTGACAAATCAGCACCCTCACAAACTTAAGATGAATACCTAAAGGGAAGAAAGGGAACTGTAATTGACGTAAGAAGTGAGGTGCATTGTATGCTTTATTTATACCAGGTGTGTATACCAACAGACCAACAGAATTGCGAAAATATACCATTATCAAGCATATGTGATAAAATACCAAGACTAAGTAATCAGAAAATCTTGTAATTTATCATGAGTTCATTACTAGCAACAGTTATTTAGTACAGGACATAGTAATATTGCTGTCTGAATAGAAGGATTTTATATTAATTGTTCTACTGAACTTTCAAAAGGAAAGAGGTAACGGATTTATGAATAACATATTTTAATGATACATCAGAACAGCTGCAATCTCTGATTGGTACAGTACCAGGAACAGTGTCGGAATAACTGCAATCCCTAGGAAGACTGAATGAATGTTACACTACCAGTAACAGTGTCGGAACAGTTGTAATCTCATGGAAGGCTGCATTTTACAGTACCGGAACAGTGGCGGAATCGCTGCAATCTCCAGGAATATTGAATGTTGCACTAGCAGGAAAAGTGACGGAACAACTGCAATCCCTAGGAAGACTGAATGTAATACTACCAAGAACACTGTCGGGACATCTGTAATCTCAAGGACGACTGAATGTTACAGTAGCAGCAACAGTGTCGGAACAGCTGTAATCTCAAGGAAGACTGAATGTTACAGTAGCAGCAACAGTGTCGGAACAGCTGTAAACTCAAGGAAGACTACATGTTACAGTACCATGAACAGTGTACTTAGAAGGAGATGGTACATCAACACTTTTTGCTACTACTGAAGATTATAGTGATCCTTTTTATGCGTCTACTCCTATACATGTCAGATCATCTAGTCTGTTCCTTCAATCTATTTCCAATCGTTTTAATCGATAATACCTGTACGACTGTCCAATTGAAAGTCAAGCATAACATCTCATGAATATGGATTGGAAATTGTAGTAGGACAAAACGATCTTAATGTAATGTTTTCGCAAAAGAAAACGAGAAAGGGGTGGGTGGCTTTATTATTTCGAAACGGTCAATTTTGTATATAATGTCTTCATTATTGAAATAATTTGATAAACAAATAAACGAAACTATAGAAACTATTACGGCTACATATTGAAGTTTCACTTTATAGATGCGTATTTATATGTCGCATATATTGTCATGTACAAGACTGCTACGCATTGATATTTCACTTCATACATGCGTATTTATATGTCGCATATATTGTCATTTACAAGACTGCTACGCATAGATATTTCACTTCATACATGCGTATTTACATGTCGCATATATTGTCATGTACAAAACAACAAAATGGTCATGCACACTTGCCATTTGTTATCAGGTTAATTAAATGTTATATTGTTTTAATCACACAGTGTGCTAATCATTCTGTTATCGTATGTATACGTATGTCTCCATTGCAAATGTCGCATTGCATTCAACAACATGTACGGGCGAATGTTCACATCCACAAATCACCATGTTCAGACACGGATATACAGATTATTCACTCACTCTCCCGAGAAACAACAAATCAAATGAACCGACCAATGTATTGTTTAGAACGACGACAGTCTAGCAAGTGATTATGAAGTTAAAGCTTGAGTAGGTCTCCACATACAGAGATACGGAATGTATTTTCTATGTTATCCTGAATCAATAAGCCGTACCATTTAAGTGATAATGACAACCTGTAAATTGTGTTTGAAGATACCAAAGAGGTAATCAGAATCCGTAAATCAAAGGACAGACAGCACAATGGCCACACACAGGACAAAGAACAAACAACGATCTACACTATACTGAAAACTTAATTCATGTCATAATGTCTCATGCAACTCTGAAAGCAGCGAGCTGAATGGTTAAAAAATGATCAGGTGCCTGCCATGACAAAATGTCGTTAAACATTTCAACAACGTGCCTAATCTGCATGTCAGGATATTTGTCACAATAAACAATGAATATAAAAAGGAATTTCCACAATAATATATATACTTTTCAATATTGCTCAACACTTGCCAACTGATTGCATGATATCCCTTCTAAAAATGTTTATATTTTATCTATTAATGATGGAAACGAATGTCCACAATTTCCCAGGGGCTCGGGTGGCTCAATGAGGTATGTCGTTGGATCTAACAGCTCATACAAGCCTATCACCAATACGGCGTGGGTTCGCACCCAATTTTGTAAATTACAAAAAGGGTGCACTCGACTCGCAGCCGTAAGTGATAAAGTTTAGCAGTTGCTTGTCAAGGGTCTGTGGTTCTCTCCGGCTTCCTCCACCACTAAAACTGGTCGCGATGATATAACTGAAATATTTCTGAAAGTGGCATTAAACACCAAAATTCAAATTCAAATTCCACAATTTCCCCTAGATTATGGATGATGGAAACAACCGTATGCTGCTTATAAGATGGTCGATCGTTGATTGTCTCATGTCCAGGAGAAATGATTACATGCATATCCAAGATAAGAACAATTTCATCAATTTCTAAAAACTATATAAAAATGGGGATGGAATTACATAAAATGCACGATCTAGTATGCTATATAAGTAATTTAGGCATTACGAAAAATAAAACTGTTAAGAAAAAACAAGGTGTTACGCAAGCTTATCACATATCATTGTATCGATACCCCATTAGTAGTGGTTTAATGGTTAGCATCCTCGCCTCGATTGTGGCAGATCGTGGGGTCGACCTCCGATCAGTTCAAAACTACGAATAAAAATATAATATTTGCTGCTTCTCCGCTAAGCATGCAACATTAAGATCAAAAGCTGGTTGGCTCGGAATTGGGATAATGTGTATGAGTGGAGCGGCTTGTCTGCGCACGAAGACTGTTGTTACAGTGAGCTAGCACTATAAATATCCAACTAAACGTGTTAATCTAGTACATTATACCATCCAAAGTTACTCGTTCCGCCATGATATATGTGAGATATGCTAATTTGTTGTTAAACTGCACTAACGGTTGTATCGATCACACTTTATCACAGATTGGAGACAAATTCGCAATTCTTAACGGTGATTGAATCTCATTGGAGGTGTAATGGTTAGTGTGCTCGCCTCGAGCGCGGTAGATTGTGGATTCGGAAGCCTGTATGTCAAAACAAAAGACTATGAAATTAATAGTTGCTGCTTTTGCGCTAAGCACGATGCTTTAAGAAGTAAGAAAAAATAAGTGGAGCGGCATGTCTACTCGCGAACTGCTGTTTCAGTGAGTTAGCACCATAAATATCAAATTAGGCTCTCTGATCTAGTACATTTCTTTGAATGTAACGTCTTCTCGTCATGATATAGCTGACACATTGCTCATTTGGCGTTAAACAACAATCTCACAATCAGTCACGAATAGTGATAGATATAATTTATTAATCAGACTTTCAACACATACATAAAAAATGGCTTTTGCATTCCAAGTGATGCGTCTACGACTAGAGCTTGCTATTATATATTGTAAATATATACTGAACTTTTGTCAATTTGCGAATCGTTCCTAGTTTTCTTTTAATTTATAATAATAAATGCTTGAACACAGAGGATAAAAACAGTCACTAATATGTAAGTGGAACAATTATTTATAGTAGAAATGCATATACTGTCTGTTCTTATCAATATTTTTACCCGAGATGTTAAATTACTTCAGTTCTGTTTTATGTCGTTGTTTATTCATTTGTTTTCGTTACAACCTTTGCTTTTTTCTATGTACCACGTTGTTGTTATGTAATCATGTTAAGCACGTGTTTGTTGTTTTATGTATAATCGTTGTTGTTGTTTATACACATTTGTTGATGTAATGTATAGATTAGTTGTCTTTTTATACATCTCTGTTGGTCTGCATATTTGAGCATTCGATAGTGCAATATAATATATCACCGCATAAGCTTCAGGTATTTGTTGTATCATACGAGGAGTCTTTTCAACAAAGTTTGCTTTAGTCATTTCATTTCCAAACCGAGACAATTTATTCATCAGAATTTCCCATGATCCATCACACTTCCTGTGAGATGGCTGACGGTTGGCAATATCCTCCATGGATGCCGTCATGTTACTGGTCACTATGGTGATATATATTTATCTGCAATATATATGATTGTTTTCATCTTCTTCTTATACATGAACATAACGCCACTGCAATGGACAGGAGAGAAACGAATCCCAAGACAGATATGCCTAACAGGAAGGCATTATAAGGTGTATCAATCAGCCGATCCTTGACAGCAATGTTACTGTCCAGTTCTGTCGTGTCGAAGTATTGCTTGCTTGTTTTAGTACCTAAAATATATTGTAAAATATCTATAATGTCTTAATAATTACGATATGACAAAGAAATTATTATAATTTACGATGAAAGATTAATTGATATTTTACGTTAAGTGGACAGAATTTCGATTAAATTTATGTTTGTTTGTTTGATGGTGTTTAGTGCCACTTTCAACAATATTTCAGTTATATCGTGGTGGTCATTTTTATTGGTGGGGGAAACCGGAGGACCAAGAGAACACTATCGACCTGTCGCAAGTATTACGAAAAGAATTATGAAAAGAAAGTCAAAACAGTGAAGGTCAAAAACAAACAAACACGACCCATCTCTCAGCTCATTGAACACAAAAAATTACGTCGACATATAGCGTGGGCAGACCTAAAATGTGACAACCAGTTATTAGGATCCCTACTGCATCCCCCTGATAATTGGATTTCCAAAGAATACACAGATATTAACAAACTATTACAACAAATAAAACCTGCACAGATTCACTTCAATCCTACAAGATCAGTTAAAACTATGTTCGGTTCGTCATCCTTCCTTCCCTTTGTTCTGTTGGAGTTCATGTTGTATATGTCTTATTTGTATTTATTTTCGTATACTCGTGTACAACACCAATTTCATATGAATGTATTATGATGTTCTGGTAGTTTATCAGTAACACAAAGGGTTCCGCTACTACCTACTCATCTTGAGCGTCGGAGGTTTTTAGTGAGGTATATATTTCTGAATCTTTAGTTTTCTGTATAGTGTTTTGTAGATCATTATTTGTTCGTTTTCCATTCGTCATTATATTGTCTCTCCTTCGGTGGGTTTCGGATTCTGATTACACCTTTGGTTTATTCAAACTTTTCTGACAAACAATACATTAGATAGGTGGAGTGGGATTTGTGTGACAATTATATCCCCATATGAAAATAATGATGTAAATGTGTTGGGATCGACGAAATCTACATTGCCACTGACCACTAACGACCATTGCCAACAAGCCATTGCTCATTTGGAGCCACAACAACTTATATGTTATGTGCATGAATCGTAACATTTTCTATAATCGATGCTCTTATTTCCGTCCTGTTGTCGTCCTATAAAATCCCATTTTTAGAGTTTGTACCCATTAGTGATTCAGATTCTTTATTTCTAAAACCATAATACATACAGGTATAGAGATATGAAAATATGTACACTATTTACAATCTACAATGGTGAACGACAAAAAAAAATAACACGAACGTTTTTTTGTTTTTGTTTTTATTTATTTATTTTTTGTGTGTATTATATTTTTCATTGATAATTGTTTTTGTTTATTTATTTACCATACCCTTTGCATATATNGTCCTGTTGTCGTCCTATAAAATCCCATTTTTAGAGTTTGTACCCATTAGTGATTCAGATTCTTTATTTCTAAAACCATAATACATACAGGCATAGAGATATGAAAATATGTACACAATTTACAATCTACAATGGTGAACGACAAACAAACAAAATAACACGAACGTTTTTTTGTTTTTGTTTTTATTTATTTATTTTTTGTGTATATTATATTTTTCATTGATAATTGTTTTTGTTTATTTATTTACCATACCCTTTGCATATATAAATAAATTAATAAAAAAAACACTTTTAAAATGTTATATTATGGATATTTAATTTAATTATAATTAAATGACCTTGAAATATATGGTACTCTTCAACCAATGGTACATCTATAATAATTAACGAGGTCATGCTTATAAATGGTTCTGTTTTTATTCATCCAGGTGATACATATATATACATTTGTGTTTTTAACCTAAAATTAGGGGACATTTTGACAAATGATATCTTTATTTCTTTATATTTTTTTTTCTTTATATATTTGATGTATTTGATCAAAATAATAAACAATAACATAAATCAGGTAAAGTACATGTATATAACATGGTTAACCAGGTACATATGTCAAATTCATTGTTTACACAAATATTATCCCTCCCAGGTATTTCTCTCTTTAACACCTACCATATTGTTTGTATTGTTGTTAATTGAACGGTTTGTGTCATCACACCTGTATACAGTATATACATGTACAAAATGTAGTGTAAGATTTTTTCAGCAGATAAATTTTATCTTGGCTTATGGTCTTTAACGCCACTTCCAACAATATTTCAGTTATATCGCGGCGGTCGGTTTCAGTGGTAAAGGAAACCGGTGTACCCGGAGAAAACCAACGATCTGTCGCAAGTCACTGATAAATTTATCACAATGTTGTATCGAGTACATCTCGCCATGAACGGGGTTCGAACTCACAACGTTAATGGCGATAGGCACTGACTGCACAGGTAGTTATAAATCCAACTACTATAAGATCACGACCACGACGGCTCCCTAATTTTATCTTGGAACTAAAACACAGAATAGAAACACCACAAAATCAAAAAAAGATGGATGATTGTTGTTTAACGCCTTCTTAGCAATTTGTCAGCTATATCATCAAGAGAGCAAATTACATTTCAATGATATGATGATCATGTCTGATCAATACGCTTATTTTGATTTTTATAATGCTAGCTGACTGAAACAACAATACACTGGTACACATGTCGCTCCTCTCGGACACGTTATCATTAACGAGTATGCGCACTGCAAATGCTACAAAAGTTTATTTTGTTGTCTCTTCCTAACTATCCATACATCAACTATCAACCCCATTCCTCCCTCTTTTCTGTATATTTTAAATACTATTGCTCAACTTGTTTTCGTCCTCAATTTACATGAAATATTTGCCGGAAAACGTTAAGTAACTATCAATCAGTCACTCAATCTATCTATTTTGCAAACTTCAGATTTACAAGAACAGAAAATAAAAATGACAGAGACCAATAGAAATCGTGATGCTAACTTAAGACAGGGGTGACAATGAGGCGGGGTTAAACATTTGCTCTTAAATGCACACTAATACTCCTGATTAAGCCGTACTTATTTTTATTTTTCTAATTGATAACAAGACGGAATAATTATTTGCATTATTTATAACATTCATGTGATTTGTATTTCGAAAGTACAGTCGAACTTCGGTAACCCTGACACAAAGGGTTCGCTAAAATATGTTCGAGCTATTGGTAGTTCGATCATTTCCGGAAATATGTCGGTGCCGTACCAACTGTACTATAAGCAATACATTTACGTTAAATAGTAAACATGATGTATTATTCACTGGAACCTACCATATATAGTCATTCTCTGTTAGATAGTGTATCTGAAAATAAAACAAAAGTGATATTACATTGTACAGTCAAACCTGCCCATGCGGTCACCTCTATTAAGCAGTCACCCGTATTAAAAGGTCACCTTCGTCTTGTCGTCTCATTGCAAATTTCATATGTATTGAGCCTCTTTTAAGAGGTCACCTGTCTTAAAATACCATCTTTTCTTTGTCCCAAAGGTGACCTCTTAATACAGGTTTTACTGTATAATAAAAACGTTGATATCAAATTTAGTGCGCACGACGTGTTTCTGGAATGACCTCTACCAGGTACGTTCAAAATCGAAATGTTGGAAAGCAAAATAATTTAAACCTGTTTGGGAGCAATTAAATCAAAGGGTCAGTGTTGTGTACGTTGGAGAACGATACTAATGCAGTAAAGAATCTTATTTTCTTTTTTTTTGTGTTCATTTGTTTTGTTTGCTGTTGCTAATGTGACATGTTTATTCGTGACATTCATATATCAATAAATATCAAATATATTATATGTAATGTTCAAGATTATAGCGGTCTTTATGATAACATAGTTTACCAGGTTATATGTGAGGGCATTTTACTCACATGTGGAAAGCACTTGTATGATCGCATCATTCCACTAAACGAAGAGGATTGGGCTCCTAAGACTAGTTTAACCCCACCACTTTTTATTGACGTGCCTGTACCAAACCATGAAAGTCAGCGGTTATGTACTTGTATGTTAGGGTATCGAGTTTGTTCCCTATGATTATTCTATAAGATTTTGGAGCTGTTCTGACAATGTGGTATTTTTTGGAGCTGTTCCGAAAATGTGGTATTTTTGGAGCTGTTCCGACAATGTGGTATTTTTGGAGCTGTTCTGACAATGTGGTATTTTTGGAGCTGTTCTGACAATGTGGTATGTTTTGGAGCTGTTCCCACAATGTGGTATTTTTGGAGCTGTTCTGACAATGTGGTATTTTTGGAGCTGTTCCGACAATGTGGTATTTTTTGGAGCTGTTCCGACAATGTGGTATTTTTTTGGAGCTGTTCCGACAATGTGGTATTTTTTGGAGCTGTTCCGACAATGTGGTATTTTTTGGAGCTGTTCCGACAATGTAGTATTTTTTGGAGCTGTTCCGATAATGTGGTATTTTTTGGAGCTGTTCTGACAATGTGGTATTTTTTGGAGCTGTTCCGACAATGCGGTATTTTTTTGAGCTGTTCTGACAATGTGGTATTTTTTGTTTCACATTTTATTAATTTTTTTCTTTCATTCTTTTACCATAGAAACGCAGCGTAATAAAATACAGAAAGTTTTACTTCATATTTAAATTGTACTACTACGGCTACAATAGTTTTACACGTTATTGCAATGGATGATACAGTAATCAATTATATTTGCCGAATTATATATTTTATTTATGTGTTTATTGTGTGTTATAAGTTTACAAGACAAGTGAGTCTTTTTTATCAAGTTGGTGATAAAATGGAAAACAAAATAAAACATACCACACTGTCGGAACAGTTACAAAATACCACACTGATACCACTAACACAAATACATGATCAGTCACTTTCCTGTCTTTGTAAAGATACCTCTAACACACAAATACATGACCACTCACTTTCCTGTCTTGGTAAAGATACCACTAACACACAAATACATGACCACTCAATTTCCTGTCTTTGTAAAGATACCTCTAACACACAAATACATGACCACTCACTTTCCTGTCTTGGTAAAGATACCTCTAACACACAAATACATGATCAGTCACTTTCCTGGCTTGGTAAAGATACCACTAACACACAAATACATGACCACTCACTTTCCTGGCTTGGTAAAGATACCACTAACACACAAATACATGACCACTCACTTTCCTGGCTTGGTAAAGATACCTCTAACACACAAATACATGATCAGTCACTTTCCTGTCTTGGTAAAGATACCACTAACACACAAATACATGATCAGTCACTTTCCTGTCTTGGTAAAGATACCACTAACACACAAATACATGATCAGTCACTTTCCTGTCTTGGTAAAGATACCACTATCACACAAATACATGATCAGTCACTTTCCTGTCTTGGTAAAGATACCACTAACACAAATACATGATCAGTCACTTTCCTGTCTTGGTAACGATACCTCTAACACACAAATACATGACCACCCACTTTCCAGTCTTGGTAACGATACCTCTAACACACAAATACATGATCAGTCACTTTCCTGTCTTGGTAAAGATACCACTAACACACAAATTGTCTTGGTAAAGATACCACTAACACACAAATACATGATCAGTCACTTTCCTGGCTTGGTAAAAATACCTCTAACACGCAAATACATGACCACTCACTTTCCTGTCTTGGTAAAGATACCACTAACACACAAATACATGATCAGTCACTTTCCTGTCTTGGTAAAGATACCACTAACACAAATACATGACAATTCACTTTCCCGGCATAGTAGAGGCACTTTTAAAATAAATAAAAAAACAAATTCCAACCTGTTTATATTTCGTTAATGTAAACCATTTTTTTTATATAAATAAAATGTTTCTTACCCGTTATTTTTGTTATATTCCAATAAAGTTCTCAAATAATAGTTTTTTTGTTATAATCCTGGATGTATAGATGAAATATAATCAAATTCAGGAAGATTGGAAGAAGTACATGTATAAACTGGCCAGAGGGGACATGAAAACATGACCATGAACATCAAGTCCATTAATATAACACTTGTACATGTCATGTGTCATATCAGTGTAGGTTAAACACATATGTAATATTGCCACATGTAATAGTTACATGTATAATATTAGAAGAGTTTAAAGATACAAAAAGGGTTATCAGAATTCGTAACTCGAAGAAGGACAGACAACAGGCCAATAGAAAAAGTACAAAAGGGCAAACAACGATCTACAAAACATTCATATAAAACTAAACATCGAGTAACACGAACCGTATTAAAAGCCGGAGGTTTTACTAGCCTGTCTTTTTTAGTTTTGCTAAAGCAAATCTTTTCTCTTGTATTATTGTTTGTGTTTGACTGTTGTAAAGACAGGCCGGTTGGTGTCCAGAACAAAGTCCGCAATTTTATTACATATGACTCAACCAGGACCTACATTATTGCACCAGGGGCCATCTTTGCCGTGATCGTATGGCATTTGGATTTACAACTACCTATGCAATCAGTGCCTATCACCACTCACTGATGTTGTGATTTGGAATCTCGATCAGGGCGATGTGTACAATATTATGTGATAAAGTTTGTCAGTGACTTGCAACAGCTCGAAGGTTTTCTCCTGTTCCTCCGGTTTCCTCCACCAATAAAATTGACTGCCACGATATATCTAATATATTGTTGAAAATGCTCTAGACACCATCAAACAAACAAACAAACAAACATATACAAATGTAATTGCACCATATTTTTCTCGTTGTGTAATATGAGAGGCATATTGAATGTTTGAGCAGTAAGTGCTTACCTTTATATCTTACTGGTATGAATAGTACAAGACCCCCTGCACACATTGCTTCATTATTTTTAAGAAATGGTCACTGTAACTGGGAAAATACACCCCCTTTTTGTATTGATTATTGCCTATTATGTATACGTATATACGACAGATAAACATATGTTGACTCGATCTACATTTACAATTACATTTGTTTTATTTATTATTGACAAACAAAGAAACATCATGCAAATTTTGAGGCTTGATTTTGATTATGGATTATGTAAATTGCTTTTTAAGTTTTGGTAAGAAATATTCGATATTTCATTTTAGTGGCACTGTTTCCTTGACGACAAAATTACAGAAAAATTAATACATGTATTACGATTTTATCATGACTTCAATAATGAAAGCATTCTAATAAAACCGATATTTTTGGGTTTTTTTTATTTGCGGATGTAATTATGGGATGTGCTCCTTCATATGGGAGATAGATTAAACTAATATATAAAAACGTCATTTTCTTTAATGTTCGCTCAAACGACATTCCGAAATAATACTTCCGTCTACCAATATATCTGGATGAACAGCGGAAAGGACGGGATATTAAACTGACACAAACTCATCCTCCATGGATAACGGCCCTTTTTTTTACGAATCCTTTTAATGATATTTATATATAAGCACTCGTCAAAAGATATCACTATGTCAAATACTATTGTAATTGTTGCTTAATGCCAAATGACCACTTTTCAGCTCTGTCGTCGGGTCAATTCTCATTGGAATAATAAAACACAGACGTAGTGAGTTCTAGCATTTATTGCAGTTGGAATAATTCCATATAAAATAGACCCTGTAATGACAATGTAAATTTTATAAATAATGGATCAAGAAAGATAACTCTTGATAGTTTATGTATGCTAACAGTGGAATAAAGTATATTACAAATATGACAAGTTTCTATTCCATTATTCTAACAAAATATACATTCTCTACAAATGATTTATATATATCTGCTCATGGTTCTCATGGACATTTACAAACATTAAATAAGTAGTATTACATGTAAACAAATAGCTTCACATGAACCAAACAAAATAATATCAAAAATAAGAATAAACTAAGCATCATAATACCAAACAAAGTAATAACAAAAATAAGCATAAGCTAAGCAAAAATAAGGTAAAATAATAAGAAGCAAAATTAGCATTAATAAGCAAAACTATAAAAACAATTATCTTTACCTCACACTGGGGTGCAAAGGTCTTGGAATTCAGGATACCTCAAGAT
>MJUT01058203.1:39763-69718 GCA_002080005.1 Gigantidas platifrons
TATGTTTTATAAATCAGTCAATCAATCAATCAACTCAATCTCACTGAGAAAGTTATTTTATAGACAATTAGTAAGTTTAGTATAAATACCTTAATGAATGTTAGTGGTGTCAAATAGAAATATAGTTCAAGCTGTTTTAAATAGTCATCAAAATTCCAAAGAATATAATAGCAGTTGGCAATATGTCTGCCTTTCAAGATATGAAAAAGTAATGGAATGCCTCAAAGAACAAAAGAATTTCCCACCAAAAATTCAGGTGACTACAATAACCAATGAAGGGAAATAACTGGTCAAACTGACCTTAACTAATCAAATATGCAAAGAAAAGATACATATCAGGGTCACCTTTCATGAACTTAGGTCATAACCCTAATTAGAATACAAAACATAACACAAAGTTGTAGACCTTATTAATTTTATTACTAAGAGGTTTTAAATATTATAATTAAATGAAAAAGTTATCAAAGTAATTATGTGAAAATATTTTATTTACAAAAATATATTTTATGAACATAGTAAAGATTAAAATTCCTAAAAATTAAATTATTTACAAAACTGTCAAAATTGACTCTTCCACAATGGCGAGAACAAGCTACATTGGATGAGATGATAATGATGTTCGCTTTGGAATAGAGCAACACGCTTAGATGGATTTTTATACTGCTAACTCACTGAAACAACGTCTGCGGGTAGACGTGTCTCTCCACTCGGACACCAAGTTCTCCTTAATACTGCGTGCTGAAAGGAGAAACAACAAATATCAATGTTATAGTCTTCGGTTTGACAAAGTCGGGACTTGAGCCCACGAACTTACGCATATGAGGTGAGCACGCTAATCATTACATTCGTACAACTGAAGAAAAACCAATTTGATACTTGTAAATCATCCGAACAGCCCCAACGTTTTACACAAATTTTGCAGTAAATCGTGGGTCTTTTTTACGTAGTTTCAATGAATTCACAAATATGTCATTCAATTAAATGTAATTCGACATATTTTTGATTATGGTTGAAACGTTGTAAAATATGATATTTTCGATACACAGTTGGTCTTCCTGTTTTCAGAAATTTTATATTTTGAACACAAAGTTACATGAAGGGCCGTCGTGGTCATGATTGTATGGACGTTACGCGCGATGTTCGGACGTCCATAATTAAGCTTGCCGCTTTATGAAGACCGTGCAGCCAAGATAGAAAAGAAATATTGCATTGAGAAATGTATATTTATGGAAAGTATAAGTCCGTCCCCATTACTCTTTGTAATTAATTCCGATTTAAAATGTGTTATTTTGTAATTATAAGCCGTGAAATGTTGATTTCGGTGAAAAAAGTCGTTGTCCCGTGTAACATTTTACGCTACAAATAAAAGTTAAAGCCTTGTTAACGTTTTAATTTCTTGTCCGATTTCTTATTTTTTTGTCACGAAGTGCCCAGAGTGGCAATCTTTGATGACGTACCTTATGATGTCATTATGACGTCATTTGCCGATTTGCCAGGCAAGTTCGAGAACAGTTACATTGTGTCCCATTCATCCAATCACAACTCAGGCTTCACGAACAAGACAAAAATACAGCTTTATCATGAAAATTAGTGAGTAAATAATGTAACTATCAAAATGTTGTTTTTAAGAAGTTCAAAATTTGAAAAGGACAAATAGATAAAAGGCAAAATCCGAAAAAATATTTTATTTTCATTTTGGGTGAACAAAATGTTCCGAGTCCGATTTTTTAATAAAATAATGTAGGCAACCGTTTTCCGGATGATTTTGTTAATACCAATTCAAGGAATAGAGCAATCAAAAATAAATGATGAAATGTTGTTTTTCTCTTCTTTTTAAATCTGCAAAAATTATAAACATAGGAATCACGGGATTTGAAATATGGAATGTTAAAAAAGGGTGAAATAAATGTTCCCTCCGTGATTTTTCACGATGACGGCAATGCGACGTCGCATTGATCAATTTTGTATGTAACCTATTGCGAAACGTAATGTTTGTCACAAAAAAATTAAAATAACAACAAACAAACCAAAACGAAAAAAAAGATAAAAAAAACAAAACAAAACAAAACAAACAAAACAAACAAACAAAAATGGAAAAAGACTCGTAAGATAATGTTACATTTTTGATGATATATCTTCGGAAATGAACAATTTAATTTTAAAACAAGTTCATGTCCTCAAGTCCTCACGAAAGACACTACCGATGACTGGGGTATAACTTACGGAAAAGGAAGTAAAATAGTCCATGGTTGTTATTTTGACAGAACCAGAAAACTTTTATCATTCAAATATTTGGATAAAAAACATTCGATTATTTCAGTTGCGTCTATAATTTATGTTTCTCAAATACTTCAGTGCCTGAATGGGGCACTTAATCTCACTGAAACTACACATTTGGATTTTTATCAGTTTTAGATGAAATGGAAATATAATGTGATAAAACGACTTGCATATATGTTTTGATAGTGTTTTTTTTTTCTTTTATGAGGTCAATGGAAAATACTGAGACGTGGAATAATTGTCCATGAGACAACGATCCGACAAAAACAGCAAAACACAAAACATCATATTTTTCTGTGGAAAATTAATATTGTATTTTTTAACCGATTGAATAAAAATCATTTTATTTCTTGAAGAAAATGATATATGTACATGAGACAAAATCAACACCAGGACCTGACATTTTTAATTGTTCTTTGAAAATTATTTGGTTAGTCATGTAAAATAGTCAACATTTTTTTTAATTCGAAGGAAAATTATTTTCGAGATCCATTTACTACGCAGTGTAAAAACACATCCATTATTTTATACAAACTACGCAATATACAAACACAAAACATAAAAAAACTTCGTTCATTTTATTTTACGTCTGTTACGTTTATAGGAACGAACATCGCGTGGATTTACAAATACTTGTGCAATCAGTGCCTATCGCCACTAAAGTTGTGAGTTCGAATCCGGATCATTTGCTAGGTGTACTCGATACAACATTATTGTCGAAGAAATAAAATATATTACCTCACGATATCTTAAAGAATTTTGTCTTAGAAGAAGCAGAAAATGCTTACCCTTCGCGAGCAGCGGAGTCCAACCTCGGTTTTGTTATGGGGACCCGTGCTGCTCATCTTTTTCTTCTTTTTTTTGGGTTACTTTTGGGTGTTTTAGTTTGTATGTTTTCGTTGTGTTACTTGTTCCCAATGTTGCATGTGTCTCTGGATTGTCCATACCTGATTGCCCCTTCGGTTTTCTCTAACGTTTACATATTCCATTAATTTTAAACCCCCTATTGATTGATTGATTGTCTAGGATTTCCTCTCAATTCTGTAAGATCAAATAAGTATTATATTGCTTAATTATTTTATCAACTTTTAACAGATAAAAGTTGTCAATGACTTCTGTCAGTGTCTGTGGTGTTATCAGGTTGCCTCCACCAATAAAACTGACCGCTACGATATAGCTGAAATCTTGTTGAAAGTGGCGTTAAACACCATAAACCAAAACCAAACCAATCACATTTTAACAACATGTAAATCAATTGTCATAGTTAGTACAATTCTTCCTCTTTTCTCTGTTTTTTTTAAAGTGGTGTCAAACACCATAAACCCCAACCTCTGTTTTTAAAACGTAAACATTTATTTTGATTTCCAACATTTGGTCCCGTAAAACTAGTTGTATAAACAATGTTGCCAGTTTCTCTAGATTATCCATTCTTGATTGCCCTTTCGGTTTTCTCTGACGTTTATTAACCCTAACCCTTTTTTTAAGTGACTGTGCCAAGTAAGGAAGGTGAGCGTTCATTTATTTGTGTACATGTTGGAGTGTCAGTTTTGTCTCTTTCTACCATATTTGTATTGGATTTCGGAACTGTTCCGACACTGTAGTATTTTTGTTTTTAATTTGATTACAAATGCTAACAATATAAAATAAATAAATTTATTTAAGGAATATTTTGAAATTATTGAACAGGTTATACGATATAACCTGGTTTTGAGCAGCTTACGCTTAATAAACCGCGAAGCAGTTTATGAACAGCTTATATATATATATATGAAAAAAATATACAAGTATAACCTGTTCAAAAATTTCAAATATTCCTTATAATTTAATTTTAGCAACAAAATTTAATGATTCCTCGTGACCATTTGAATTAGTCGTTGTCGAATGAATATGTTTGTGACGTCACAATACCAACCCAGGTTATCAAGTATAACCTCACTGTATTACAATTCCTTCATTCCATCTTCCGTTCGACTGTGGAACTGACAACCAGATAATAGCAAACTAAGTCCATCCATTCAAGCCTTGAAGTATTCTCTAAAATCAAACATATCTTCAAAACCATTTTATTATTATACTGGTAGTCGCCTTGGAAAAATTCTCCATTCCAGATTACGAATGCAGTGTTCCTCTCCAAACCAACATTTATACCGTAAGAACATTGTCGACTCGCCCAACTGTATTTGTGGTTTAACCGAATCTACTACTCATTATTTATTTCACTGTCTACGATACACTGCACAAAGGCAAATGTACATAAATCCTATTAATGTACCCATAAACCTGACAACAGAAATACTTCTTTTTGGATCACCCAAACTTCCACCCAACCAAAACGTCGAATTATTTTTAGCAGCTCAAAAATTTATTATCTGTAGTAAGCGATTCACCCCTTTAAGGTCTTTTGTTTGTTTTTTTCTATCTTTTTTTCATTGTTTATTTTTTTCTCTCTCTTGTGCACTACTCTTTCATCACTTAGTTCTTCTATCTAATTGGACAATTTCACATTTATATCTATTCAGAATAACATTGTTCCTTATAATTTAAAATTTGATATTGTATAAACTTCGAGACCAGTTTGATTATTGTAAAGAGATATACCAGGGAAACGAATTAATATAAGTTTTTCTAAACTTGTTTTCGAATCCCTTTAATTATTTGTATTGTATCATATTACAATTTATTTTATTGTACTATATTTATTAATTAATAAAATATGTTTAAACTAACTAACATTTTCTCCAAGCGGATCAGCCAATCAGATTGCAGCATTCAAATCAAATTAAATTATTTTTTAATAAATAAATGAATTCACAGTACAATGTGTAACGGATTTTCAACAACAACAAATACTAGTATTTAATTAAAAAAATACTTTAGTATGTACATATCTGTCATGTAAAACACAAACTACGGTTCAAATTAAAAAAAAAAAAAAAGAAGGAAAGCAAAAAATGTAACATATCACCTCATTTTTGGTCCGAAAACATCTTTTTGATAAACAAACAATTCAATACATGTACCTATTAACAGTCATACTTACTTAAACCTGAAACATTTTTATCACTGTCCTACGTTACAGCTTTACAACTTAATAATGATTAAAAAAAAACTAAGTAATTAAGGTGGCTGAAAAAGAAATATTTCTGCTCAAATCTTGGTCTTTTAAAAAAGGGTATATATATTATATATGATCAAGCAACGGTTCCGCAGCATTAAATACAGAAGTTGGTCAACTAATTGTGTTTCAAATTTAAATAACTGATTAAATTCTAGTATTTGATTGAACATAAAACCGACACAGAACTACATATTACTCAGATTTAATAAATTAATTATGTCCATTCTTCAAATGCGTATATGTGTCATCCGTAAAAAGCTAACGAACATATAAAAATGATATATTGTCAGGTTTGTTACACAAATCTTATGGTAGCGAATTAACTCGTATACACGTTATATACGAGTATTGTATACGAGTATTGTAATTATCGTGGTGGAACTAATGAGTATTGTAAGCGTATATCAATGAAGACTGGTACAATTGGAAAAATAAAGTTAAATAAAATAAAAATAAAAATTAAATCTTGTTGTTGAAGTGTACAGGTATATGACTATGCAAAAGTGATTTTATTCATTGATTTTTTAAATTGAAAGCAATTAGAAAAATTGAAACTCGGAGATATTTTTATTGAATTAATTTTTTTTTATATCAATCGTCTTGTGATTTTTGACAACAATTCAGACTCTTTTTGAAGGAATTTGGTAGCCAATTTGTTTTATACAAACATTGCAAAATAATGCACAAGGAACATTTTTAACGAGAAAAATATTTTTGTTAAATAAAGTAAAATTCAATTTTGCTTATTTATCATAAAATTGCATAATTTAGCAGAGAAATGCAGATAAATGAAATTATCTCTTGTCACAATACATTTTTAATTTTTCTTTACAATACTCGTATATAATTTGTATACGAGTATTGTGGACAATACTCGTATACGAGTATTGAAGTCGCCAAGTTCAGGTGATCCGATGATTATGTACGTATACTATTCACACAAAAACACATCACTTTGAATGACATTATTATTTGTTGATAATTGTGATTGTTCTCTTGCATTTTGATTTATTGCAAGTTTGCAGAAATAAAGTCTATCTGATTTACAATTTCACCCAACACTTTTTAAAAATAAAATTGCATGTATAGTTTTAGCATCCATCCCTTAGACAGTTTTATATATAATCTTTATTGCAAATAGGTTAAAAATTATCTAAATAGATGAATGGTACAGTTCTATATATTTTGTGTAGGGATATAAATACATATGACCCTCAGACTAACAAACCAGATCATTGATTTGTTATGTACATGTATTGTATTACTATGGTTATTTGTTTGTTATTTTGTCACAAGCTTTATGTTTGCTTATATGACAATAAAATTATTATTATGTTACTGATACAATTATTTAATTACTTGAAACTTTTCTAAACCTCAGATTTATGTTTTAACTTAAAAAAAAATTGAAATCAACAAATAACTACCAAAACCCTGTTAGACAGACAAACCCACTATTGTCCTCTACCTAAAAAAAAGCTCATATTACTATATATGTGGGATTTCATTTTAAAATTAAGATTTGGATTGTATCAATAACCAGTAACAAAACATGAAGACTGTGGCATACACAGTGTACCATGTGAGTGTACATTGTACACTCACATGGTACAACTACATATATTATTTGTGTTAAAAATAATTAAATTGGTATCTTCGTCTAGTTGCATTTTCCTTAATTAAAACATCACAAAAATGTTTAAATAAAGAATATTTTATTATTTGATATATAATTTTTGGAGGAAATAAAAATGTCTTTAGATAAGTGACTTTTTGAAAGACATGTCATATTATAGAACCCTTGAACTCTTATAAAGTCAAGACCATGCTTATTCAATTACTTGTAAATAATATTCTGTAATGGTCAACATTCATTAATATTTGTGCAAATAACCCTTTTATTTGATAACAGAAATTCAGAATTGTAGAATTGATGAAAATATCTCATGATTTCAAGTAATATTGCACATGTGCAAATATTAGTATAATTGCATTTTTATTTTTGGTTACATTCTACACAATATATTATTCTGCTATTATGTTATTATATATACATTGTCATTATTTTTTTTTTCAGACAAAATTGTAGAACTCTGTCCAAAATGCTGAATGATCCAGGATGAAGACTAGATTGATACATGTATGACAATGTTAGATGGATTTTAATTTCAAAATATTCCATTATGGATAGCTGGGGCATACTGTACATGTACCATTCACTAGCTGTTGGGAAAATTGAAGAATGTATTTGTGATAATGCAATCATATCCTATTTGCTGGACCTATTATGAAAATTTTCATTTACACTGAAAACATTCATGGGAATAATATATGTGCATTTCAAAGAGCTGTGAAAACAAACATTTTATTAAGTAAAATCTGACAAAAGATCATTTTAGCTTAAATTGTTTATGTTTTTATTCCCATTCTCCCTGGAATTGCTACAATAAAGGTATTATATCTAAATGTACCCTGTAAGTGTACTCCATGTATACTTTTAATGGGATAGTGTTTGCAATTTGAGTTTTTTTTTTTTTTTTTTTTTATAAAAAGATTAAAAAAAATCTGTATCTGTTGAAAATTGTATGACATTGTAGTATCACTAATTAGGGTTAGTTTTATGGTGTTTAACAGCACTTTCAACAATAGTTCAGTAATATCATGACAGTCAGTTTATTGTTGGAGGAATCTGTAGAAAATAACATGTCGTAATTTACTGACAAACTTGATCACATAATGCTGTAAAAATTATTTATGTAAACAAGAGCCATTTCTGAACCATTTAGTTGTGACATCATTTAAATGGCACCATTTTGAGGACTGTTTATAAACCATTAATTTATGACATCATTAAAATGGTCATACCCATTAGCATATTTTGCCATATAAATGGAAATTCAATGGAGTTTTAAGTGAGACCCAATGGTTTTTAAAATGAGTTCCAATGGTTTTTCAATGGATATTAAATTTAAAAAAAAAGGGTTTTCAATGGAATTTCAATTGAAAACAAAAATCCAAGAAGGTCATCACCACAGGGCAAAGTTCTTTTTTTTTTTCTTTTTTTTTTTATATAAACATTTGACAGACATCATAACTGGAGTGTTCCTCTGATGGTCCTTTACAAAATGTGTGTGTTTTTGTGTCAATCATAAATCCAAGATGACAGACACCACAGGACTTAACTTTAACATAGGACCATATTGGAAAATTAAATAAATGATTATTTTCATCTACTAGAAAGATTCAATCTAAATAGTGATGATCTGAAATCCAAGTTGGCTTACTCCACATGATGATATTGGGTAACTATACTACGAATATGTATGTAAAGGTTATTAGAAAAAACTGAAAACTTGCTTGAACACAAACAGTATGTATAACCAAGTAAAAGAGAAAAGTGTAAAGATGGTCGTTTTGTAAGGATATATTAAATATATAGCAAATAAAAAAAATAGATATTACTTAAGTAGAAAGACTTGACCCACCCTTGAGACAATCAATAAGTTAGCTATAAGTAGAAAAACTTCATCCACCCTTGAAACAATCAACAAAAGACTTGCTTCACCCTTTGCAGTAAATATGATACCACAGACCCTCAATTTCAAGGTAAACCAGTTAAAAAGTGCAGTTGTCTGTAATTTGTAGTTGAACAATAAATTTATTACATGTAGTTAGATTTGATGGTGAGTGATTCTTTCTTTATGACAAATGAGCACTTTGCCATCACTTTGCATCTGTCGTAAACTTTCACATTTTAATCTTCTCCTCAGAAACCACTGGGCCAATTACAACCAAACTTTGGTGGAATGGTCCTTGGATGGCTCCCTTCCAAAATTGTATCCGGTGAGCCTGACTTCCAACCATGATAGCCACCAAGCTAAATATAGAAAAAAGGGGGGATGAAATTTTAATTGTCCATTGCTGCTTTAGTATAAGTCAAAATGAGCTCAAATTTTAACTGCAGCTACATGGCAAGGAGTAGTTTAACAAAAGTATTCCGGGTTTTTCTGTGAAATGTTTCTTTCAGCCTATTTATACTGATTATGCAAATTAGGCATATTTTGTACTTTTTGTCCTCTATTTCAAAAACTATAAGAGATAGATGTTAAGTTTAAACTGCAATCATGTTCAGCATGTCAAGATCTACCTACCCTGCTATTTTGAAGTAAATCTGATTACCCATCTTGGAGTTATTGCCCTTTTTTCATCAAATTTATAAAACTTTAATACTTGTCGTCATATATTTCAAAAACTATAGGAGATAAAAGTTATGTTTAAATGGCAAACATGTGCAGCATGTTAAGATCTACCTACCCTGCAATTTTGAAGTAAATCCCATTTTCCATTTTGGAATTACTGCCCCTTTTTCATCAAATTTTCAAAATTTTAATACTTTTCATCCTTTATTTAAAAAACTATAAGAGATAGATGTCAAGTTTAAACTGCAAAAATGTTCAGCATGTCATCATCTACAAAAAAGTTCCACAGAAGAAAATGTCGGACAACTGTGTGAAAAGAAAATATTCCTCTTGAAATGCATTTTTTTTTGTCCTAGGGGGGCTTTTGTCCGGGGGGGGGAGGGCTTTTGTCCTGCTCCCAATATAAAGGTATTACCTGTGGTGAAATGGGTATAATTCTATCTATAATCAGCTTAGTCGCGGGGGCATAAAAAATGACCAAGTCCAACTACCTGTCGTTATCAAATATTTGATGAAAATCAAAATCCTGTAGACATGCACACCTCCATTATGTGTATAAACATCATACAAAATATTAAAGATGTAGCTCCAAAACTAGGAAGAGCCATGTATCTATATACGGACGGACGAACAAAATGACTAAGTCCAACTACCTGTCATTTTGAGAATATTTGATGAAAATCAAAATCCTGTGGACACGCACACCTCCATTATGTGTATAAATATCCTGCAAAATATTAAAGCTGTAGCTCCAAAACTGTAGGAGGAACCATGTATCTATATCCGGACGGACGGACAGGGGTAAATTAATATGCCCCCGACTCTTCGTCGCGGGGGCATAAAAAGAGTTGTATGGGCGAACAACTTCGTGTTTGTTTGTATTATTTTTACTTCATTGTTTAAATTGTTGACATTTTACCGATGATTATATGAAACGGCACTTTTCAATGGTCGATTTTTTCACGACTGGTTCTTTGCTCTCGTATGGACAACAACCGAAAAATCGAGAGAGCCGTATCAAAATCAAGCAAAGGAAAGACAGATTCTCAGATACATATTAAATATACAATATACGAACATTGTCGGAAAATATCAAATTTATTTGTACGAGCTTTAGAAACAGGTAAAAAAGTGAGTTTTTTGCTTTCTCAGCGAGTGCAAACTACTTTTACATTTAACGACAATGTACCTATAATATGCTTATTCTGCAATATCAAAAATTCCAAAACACCTGCCAAATTGTCTGACAATAACTGAAACAAGCATCGTTCTAATCGTTTTCAATTGTTTCATCTGTGATGTCAGCGCTTATACTGGTACCGTTTCTTTCTGTCACTATACATGAATCAGGTACCAGAAGTGCTATATTTGGTCCATGACCTAATAACATTGAAGTTTATTTGACTCCCTTTATTAGTACTCAAAATCACATAATTGAAGGATAAATATCAGTTCTTTTTATTTTTATTAGACAATGACATCTGATGTGAATCAATCAATTCGCGATAGTTATCATACTATGATATCAGCTTTGATTTCTCTCAACACTAATATTGTGTAATATTCAGACAAGAATAGTTCCTCTATTAATCATTCGTGAGAAGAAGAGCATTGACTAGAATGGCGTATCCAATTGAATATAAACAACCCGTAACTAATGGATACATGAGTATTACTAATCAAGATAGGGAATTAAACAATTGGGAATTCTAATTCATCCCGTTCGCCGTGAATTTTAGGAAGACCATTACCCACTATTTTTTATTCAGAATATACTGGGATATATTAGAAGTAACTCCTCAGTATAAGACTACTTTGAAGAGAGCAAAGGAGTAATCAGAATCCGTAATTCGAACGATGGCCAAACGAAAAAAGGATAAACAACGATCTACAAAACATACACATTAAACTAAAGATCGAGTAACACGAACCCAGGGGTGAACTCAGGTGCTTAAATTTGTACGTTTCTGCTTATCAGATTGACATCAAAATATCGGGCTAAATGTTTCCTTACCATATCTTTGAGAATCTTTTGGGATAAAGTAGTGATGAACAGTCTGTGTTGATTGCACTTTTGATGTTGAGATGTTGATGCCACTATTACTATGGTGTTCTATATCTATTTTGGGAACTTTTCCGTGTGTGGTATTTTTTTAATTTCATTTTTTTAATAATGTTGTAGATGATAGTAAATACATGCATAGGATTAAACCGCATCAGTGGTGCAAGGGTTAGAGTCCTCGTCGGTTCAGTGGTGCAAGGGTTAGAGTCCTCGTCGGTAGATCGTGGGATCGAGCAACAGCCAGGTAGAAGCAAAGACTATAAAAGTGTTATTTGCTGTTTCTCCGCTAAGCACACATCATTAAGTCCAAATACTATTTGGACATCATTATCATCTTATTCTGGACACGATATAGGTGAACAATTGCCGTTACAATCACTCACTGCATAGGATTTATTTTAAATTATTTAATATAAATCGCCCATAAACGTTATTATGCATGACATGACATCATTTTAGCTACAGGATGAGCCTTGAAAATCAAGGCATGAGGCAAACCGAACTATATCTGTGGTATCCTTTATTTCAAGTTCTGTGGGATGGATGCGATCAACAAAATCTCCAAACGTTGAACTTTTTATTGAAAACAAATCATCTATATAGCGGAAGGAAAGTTACAGTATCAGCTTATCTTTTATAAATTTTTTCATGAAAAGTTCCTGTATGAAATTTGGCTCATGCGAATGAAGGAAGAAATATACCAGAAGAGGGACACAGTGGGCATCCATAGGAATGTCGACTAACTGTTAGAAAATACGTATACCAAATGTAGCAATTGCGTTGTCAAGCAAATACTCGAGCATGTTAATGATAAATGAATCAGTTTCAGGGAACTTTTCGGAGAATCAAGACTGATCTTATCTTTCTTTTCATAGAATATGATTCGTCCCGTCCTATATGCGTTGGGGTTTTTTTATGAAAAGGAGTTGAGCTAATTATATTATTCTGTCTTAGTTTTGAGTGGGGAATGGTTGTGTAAATGGTAGAAAGTTCAAATCCTTTAATGCTATTGCATGAGGGGGAAACTTAGTTGTATGTAATAGAATTTTCACAACCCACATCTGATTTCACATCACCCTTTGAATTGCTAATGTTACAATGACTCTGAAGATCGATTATGACCACTGATTAACACGACGGGTGCCACTAATGGAGAAGGGACTGCTTACACTTCCGGAGCACCCGATGTCACCCCAGGTTTTAAGTGGGGTTCATGTTACTCGATCTTTAGGTTTATGGGTATGTTTTGTAGATCGTTGTTTCTCCTTTAGTTTTTAGTGATGTTCGTGTTACTAGATCTTTAGTTTTATGTGTATGTTTTATAGATCGTTGTTTCTCCTTTAGTTTTTAGTAGGGTTCGTGTTACTCGATCTTTAGTTTTATGTGTATGTTTTGTAGATCGTTGTTTCTCCTTTAGTTTTTAGTGGTGTTCATGTTACTAGATCTTTAGTTTTATATGTATGTTTTGTAGATCGTTGTTTCTCCTTTAGTTTTTAGTAGGGTTCGTGTTACTAGATCTTTAGTTTTATGTGTATGTTTTATAGATCGTTGTTTCTCCTTTAGTTTTTAGTGGGGTTCGTGTTACTAGATCTTTAGTTTTATATGTATGTTTTGTAGATCGTTGTTTCTCCTTTAGTTTTTAGTAGGGTTCATGTTACTCGATCTTTAGTTTTATGGGTATATTTTGTAAATCGTTGTTTCTCCTTTTGTCCTTTTCTATTGACCATAATGCCGTCTGTCCTTCTTCGATTTACGGATTCTGATTACCCCTTTGGTATCTTTAGACAATATTGGTTGATTTCCCTTAGTTATAATCCGCGATAAAACAATTTCACTTCTGACTGACTTGACTCTTTATTCTACATATATAGCAATGTATGTATCTTGGAAGTTATGACAGCAACGTTCATACAGTGACAGTCACACATTTCACAAATATCAACCAAATGAACAATCACATATCTCCTCTAACCACTGTAAACAAAAACGGCATTGGAATCCGGATCCTGGCTTAGGGACAGACACACAAATGTGGCGGGATTATAAAATATAGTTCTTAAGAAGTATCCGATGTTTGGTTTGGTCAGGTATGAGCAACATCAAATATGTACATTGTATTAAAAACTCAAGCATACAGTAGATTATATATAAAAATGTAAAATATTACCTAACAATTACATTTAAACAAAGTATTGCAAAACTTTTCGACGGCACAACCGTCTTCGCCAGTTGCAAAACATAAACAGCCAAGAGATGCAAAAAAAAACAACCAGACAACGTCATAACGTATACAATAAAATGAAAACAATGTATACTACAGTGTCGCAACAATTCTATAATCCACTAGGAAACTCGTAGAAAATTGATACATCTAGCACATAAATACATAATTCCTCATATTCCTGTCTTGGAATATGCACTTCAATAAAAACTGGCTGTATAGGGTCAAGCATTCCCTCTTAATGAAATACGAGAGTGTAAGTTTTATCAATGTTTACATTTACAAAATCTACCGATATCAGCTAGTACAACAAGTATTATTGGTAATAAAATAACAATAATCCCGGCCGCACCCATACTTTTACTGGACAATCTTTCATCTTTGGCTGATGATTTTGAATTCACATACGCCGATGTTTGTTTCTTGTTTATATCAAGGTTTTTGACTGCAATTTCTATCAATTCCTCCTTCGTCTTATTTTGATATGACAACGTTCCTGTGGTCGTACATAGGCATGAGCATTGTGTATTCGATGGTATATATGTTGTATGTGCTATGCTGGTTTCGTCGACTGTTGTCGATGTAGTACTTGATTCCTCAGCTGGAAATAAATAGACAGATAAAATATAAAGTGTCTTTACACCGTCAATTGTTTCCTTTAAATTCGCTTTTTAAATTGTACCTGTTCACCTGCTTCAAACACGAATTTGACAGTCTAATTACATTGTTAAACATGATTGATAGATCCATCACGTATTGGAAGAGAGTTGAGTCCGTGCTTAGACTGTTATATTTGTGTTTGAAACCGATAGTCAGATAAAATTTGAAGCAAGGGTGAACGGAAAAATTCTTAATGTAAGCGCACCCTTGAATTACGTGCTTTATTTTATCTAAAAAAAAAATAACAAGATTACCTATCTATATATTAAACTGCAAAATGCTGAATTTTCAATGGCCATTTTAAACCGCAAGTCATGTCTATCTTATACTAGTAATGACTGTAAGATGATCCCACAAATGTATTTTCGGCAGAGAGCAAAACAATAGAGTGTATTTAGTTTAGACAATCTCACAACAAAATCATAAAGATGTCATGAGGGAATGATTATCGACAACATGAAAGAGATATCTTTTTTTTAATATATCAAGATTATAATTTCAAATGAAAATATAAGATTTTTATATAATATGTTAAGACGCTGCCCTCCTGAAAACATGTAGCACCAAAAAATAAAAACATTTTTCATATATAAGTTTATTACCATATCCAACCCTTTTTGTTAGCTTTAGTTATTCACTACAGTATTCAAGCGATTTTTTTTCACATGTATTAATTATACGTCCAAAAATAAAACCGCATTTGTTCGATTAGACAACGTTATTTAAAATCTCGCAAATATACTTTTTCTTTCGGCCCGTGTGTTGTCTGTCCTTTGATTTACGGATTTTGATTACCCCTTTGGTTTCTTCAATCTTTTCTTATGCATAAAATGGTAGATATCTAAATTAGTGTACATGGCACGTTTCTGGAATAGCCTTCATCAGTACTCTCAAATTCGAAATATTAGACGCCAATTATAAGTCTGCGGGAGCAATAAAACCGAATGCCTAACACGATAGCTAAAATTGTCTACGGTCACACATGCATGAGGGAGGAGAACCCTAGTTTTAATAATAATTATATTACATTGTTGTATTTTGGAACTATAAATTTCAAAAATAAATATTCATGTGTATCTGATAAACCAGGATATTGCCGAAACACTGACTACTGGGTTTTAGTTTAAACATATTTTATTTGCCAATTAAACAGACAAAATGGATTAGACACAAGTAAAACATACTTATGAAATCTTCTCCAAATTACAATTTGTTACAGTAAAGAAGTACATAAAAGGCATGAATTACTATACGTAGCACTAATAACAAATCAATGATGATATTCACAAACAAAATGGAGAAAAAAAATTAAGATGAATTCATATGATGTGCATGTTCACCCAATTCAATTCCAGTTATACGATAATGACTACAGGGTGGGTGATACCCTTCGAGACTATTAGTCAACCCAGTGATAGTAATTTAACGTATATATCTAATTTAGTGCGCACTATGCATTTCAAAGAGAGAGATCTACAGAAAACAGATAGCTATACTATATTTTTACCATAAGTTATCTTGTATATTGATAGACGATAATTATTTCCACATTTCTCCGTTTTATCTCCGTAACAGTTCGTAGAACAGTCACCTTCAGAGGCTGCCTTGAAACCAACACTTGAAGAACCACAAAAACATTCGTGACCAACCTGTATATAATTGACATATAAAATGCAACGACTGAACATATAACTTGGTGTTTACTATTAGCCAAGTTTTCCCTATATGCATAGCAACGTCCAAATGTTGCATGCAGCGCATTTACCACATGCCGTACACTATTTAACATAGGAACATAAAACATAGTAAGTCGTCAACTACATTAGACGTATATGATAATCTGCTGAAGGGGAAAATGTATACTAAGAATTAGTACCACTCTGTTAATCTGGTCTATCCCATTGATCTTAAAAGGATACCACAGATACAGCTAGATCTGCTTCATACATTTACCTACTCCCAAAAATTGACAGTGTTGACCAGTTAAGAACGACGTTGCGGCGAAATATATAATTTTAATTATCCCATTGTGAACTTTCATTCATATGTATCAACATTCCAGCAGCGTCTGTATTTTGTATATTACTTCCCAGTTAATACTATATTCTAATGCCTGTCGTTCCTGTCTCATGGTAAGCGATTGCTGCTATCAAGAACACTACTGAAACAAGGGTTCCTAGTGGTTAAGTTGAAGTCATCATTTCAAATGTAATACAGTCGGCACCATACTTGGTTGGCCGTTACGGCATATCCGTGTTACATATGACCACGGAAATGTTCCGTTTGTCGTAATGTCCTCATTCATGACTTGTCACCGGGTATTGTAACAAGAATATCACGATGGGTGTCACTAGTGCAGCAGGAACCTTACCCTAACGGCGCGCCAGAGTTCATCCCTGGTTTTAGTGAGTTTCGTGTTGCTCAACCTTTAGGTTTTTGCTCAGTATATTGCGTATCATTGCTTGTCCTTTGTTGTTTATTGTTTTGCTATTGTATTGTTTGTCCTTCCATTTACGGCTTCTAAGGACCCCTTTGATATCATTAAGCTTATCATGTGTCTAGTGTCTGATATTTCATATATATGTAATACACAACTTTTTAACTAATATTACCTATGTCTCCTCAGTATATGTACTTTTATTTATATATTGACATTGATTGTCAAAATATTTTATATTTACCGATGTCAACTTGATACATATTTGCTATTGGTTTTTAAATTCATTTCACTCCGAGGGTAGGTTTGTGCCCATAAGATTAGTTTCATCCCGCCACTTTTTATTGAAGTGGCTGTACCAAGCCAGGAAAGTGAGCTGTTATGTATTTGTGTGTTAGGGGTCAGAGGTCATGTATTTGTGTGTTAGGGGTATCGATTTTGCCTCTTTCTACGATTTTCCTGTTGGATCTTAGAACTTTTGCGACAGTGTGATATTTCTTTTCATTTTATGTTTATTACACACTTTTCGTTTTGAGTTTTGAGAAATAAATTCTTGTCCATGTGGTAATTATGGATAGTAACCTCTCATTAAGGCAATGATTATGTATTATAATATCTGGCTGTATCTGGTCTGTGTCATTACGTATATTGGTATTTTATCTCTATGTTAGAAACAAAAGATGAAATTAGAAAAATAAAATGATTTGACTGTTTAAAGACATTCTATAATTTACACATTTCAGGTTTGATTGCTAAATGGACGTTTTATTGGAGTTATTTCCCTTTAATTCAGAAAGTCCTTCTGTTCACGCAAAGTTCCATGAAAACATTTAGTTTCCTCATAATCTGAATAACATTTGACTGTTATCACTACTTTTTTCCTATACAATTATCGTGTGATTTTGTTTACAATCTTAAAAATCTACAAATTATTAGATAGGTATAATTAAACTGTTTGCCCATTCAATTCCTCTTAATAGAACAGGTACCATTTTGACCGTTGTAAGGGAAATAACTCCTATTGAAGAAAAGCTCAAAGACGTAAAACGTATAATTGTAGAGTCAAAGGGCCATGGCATCCTACATATTGTGTGTTTCATCTTAATCATATTTTACCTCAGTTCCAGCGAAAGAATATCCGAATGTCGCACAACGTCGAATACATAATCTGTTTGTCACATCTGATGATGAAATGATACGAGTTGGTAATATTCTATTGAGAACACTGTCTACGAAGCAGCCATGGTATGCAGAGGTATATCCTACAAAAAATTGACAGTCTCATACACATATCAGCAACCATGTACCAAACAATTATAGCTATATATGAACCTTACTGAAGAATATAATGATTGACAGTTCAAACCATAAATACATTCTAATGCGGACAAAACACATTACATTTACATTTTTATATAAAATATATTGAATATTATTATTTACGGTTAGGGTTAGCGCTCTGGTGTTTAACGCCACCTTCAACAATATTTCAGTTATATCGTGGTGGTCAGTTTTATTGCTGGAGGAAATCTGAGTACGCGGAGAAAACCACCGAACTGCCGGAAGTCGACAACAAATTTGAATATTGGTGTTTAGCATCACATAAGCAGTATGTCAGCTATAGCCATGACTCGAAAAAGCTTGCAAACCCTAAATAACGGAGGGAATAGGTGGCGATGGGGTAGGTCAATGTGCGAAATTAAGATTAGCAAAGGTAAATAGAAAATTTTAATGAACTTGATAGAAATAGCCTGCCTTGCAACGGTACCCGCAAAATCGAACACTCATAGCAAACCTTTACTCACTAACACGATGGATGTGACTAGTGGAGCAGGAACTGTCTACCCTTCTGGAACACCCGAGTTCATCCCCGGCTTTCAGTGGGGTTCGTGTTACTCGATTTTTAGTTTTATGTGTATGTTTTGTATATCGTTTTTTGTCCTTTTGTACTTTTTCTTTTGGCCATTGTGTTGTCTGTTCTTCTTCGATATACGGAATCTGATTACCCCTTTGGTATCTTTAAACTCTTCTAAGAACTACTGCACCTTTCATATTACATAGAAGGAATGTGTCATTCTCAGAGGAGGTACTGATTTGTCCTTCGTCCTAGGCCCTACCCTCACCCATTAGTGACATGATGTGTGTTTTCTACATGGGAGTAAAATGCCAACCTTCATACATAGTTGGGTGAGCAGCGTTGTAAAATAATCATGAACATTATGCATAATATATTTATGTTTGGTGCCACATGAGTTGTAACAGGTTTATACTGATATAATATTAGTTCTATGAAAGACGGTGTAGGGCCTTGACCATCATCTAAATATTAGATAGTACACAAGTTATAATTGGGATACATTAGCCAACATTGAACCAATATATTATTAACACTACCATCTTTCGTTATAAGTACTCAACTGACAGAATATGTGTCAACAAGGTGTTGATATATTCAACAAACACTGAGTACATTTTTTGGAAATCCGTGACTGGATAGTTTAGTACTCAGAAGACGATGGTGATGTAAATAAATTATTTCCGTAATTGAATGATGCAATCTAGGGAATATTTCGGAAGAAATTGACAGCCGTCATGGTGATATTTGTCTGTCACTAGTAGAATAACACGATTATCAGAGGAAATTAACATATTTTATTCATCTGATATTATATAATTTGTTTATCGAACAAAAATTAGATTGGATTTATATGATAAGCCACCTCGGGATTTTAGTGGGCTTCGTGTTGCTCGAGCTATAGTTTTCTATGTAATATTCTGCATATCATTGTTTGACCTTTTGCCTTTTTTTGTTGTTGGCCATTTGTTTTTTTTTTATGATAGTACAGTATAGATTTTTAATTTGGTAGAAGCAGTGCCGTGACTATACAATATAATACTAAAACGTTACTCATTAAAATTCAATACCATCTCCCTCCCTTTTTGTTGGCTTTTGTCATTCACTTTTGTTCTCAATTGTTTCGACAAATACATTCATTATAATTCCCGACATACATCCAAATTTAATTTGTTCGGTTATCCCACGCTATTAATAATTTCACAAATATATTTTATGTACATGAACGTTTCTTAAACAAAAAAAAATAAAATAGCTACATATTTTTACCATAAATTATCTTGTATATTGATAGACGATCAGCATTTCCACATTTCTCCTTTTTATCTCCGTAACAGTTTGTAGAACAGTCATCTTCAGGGGCAGCCTCGAAACCAACACTTGAAGAACCACAAAAACATTCGTGTCCAACCTGTATATGAATATTCATTGACATATAAAATGCAACGACTGAACATATAACTTGGTGTTTACTATTAGCCAAGTTTTCCCTCTCTATATTTTTAAACAAGTTAGTAGACTTCTGTAAATCTAAAATACTTACTTTTTGGTGTATTTCCTCTTAAAACACGTTATGATTTGTACTGTTAATATTGTGAGTCAATTTACACGTGGATATTTTCGTGAAAGGTCCACTCCACTATTATATGTAATGTAAATATTGATTGTCAGTTTACCTGCATCGTCATTGTAAATGTATATTGAATGTCTACTTGATGATTGTATGTATATTAATGTGTAAATGAATCTGTCTGCCATCAGTTATATGTATATGTTTCATGTTTACATCCTCTTGTACACTTTAGTGTATGAGGCATAATAAAGAATTTGACTTTGACTTTGAGGAACCACAAAAACATTCGTGTCCAATCTGTATAATATGATTATCCATTGAAATATAAGAAGACTGAACATATAATTTGGTATTTACACTTAACGAAACATTTATCTATATATTGTCATTATATTTTATATACAAGAGATGTCAGATTAAAACTGTTCGAAACACATGTTTGCTATGCGAAATATGTATTGTATTAAGCGTATTTCTACTGAGCTCTTTTCTCATCACGTCTTGAGAAACAACTCAATTTGATAATTATGGATATCAACTTTTAACAAAGGCAATACTTTATATTTTCATACCTAAATAATAATCATTAATAAATACATGAAAGAAATAACTGTTATTCCACTGTTTTGTTTTCTTCTAGGTGTTCAGGAATAACTAATTATTCCTGTGACATCCTGCACGTATAGTACTAGTAACTTTTTAGGGAATCTGCTCGAACCAAAGAAAAAAACAGTTTGAAATTGTCAATGAATATTTCCTTTTGATGGTCTGCCTGTAAACAAATAAAAATGGACAGCATTGTGAGCGGACGGGTTTGGGTCAAGCGAATTGTCACATGCATATCATTAAAATCTTAATATAATCACATCTATTATACATTATAATTGGAATTTGTTCATTTGATAATTTTTGTATTAAAATATAATCCACTGAAAATAAATTGTTGATTATTTGTGCACAGTACATTCACTATACAAAATAAGGGTAATAACAAAATTACCGAACACAGAGCAATTTTCCAAAGGGAAATTCAAAACTCATAAATCAACAAACAGACAAAATCAGTCAACAACCGGGAAACTGGAAAACCGCAATGGTCCTGACTTGGTACAGGCATTTCTAAAGAAATGGTGGATTGAATCAGATTTTACGGCGCCAACCTCTCGCTTCCATTACGGTTCAAAGGTTCCCGTTGTCAAACATACACCTATAGTCTTTAAATTTGATACGTTGCTTCTCTGTGGCTTAGTGCAGCATAACAATATCATTATATCCTTCATGAAAAGTTAATATCCATAATTATCAATATCCGAAAGACTTGTATTTCTCAGCTCTCCTTGTCTTGGGAAATAACTCGTCATTTTGAAATGTATGGGTGCTTACTTATAATGACGGCAATAAAGTACTATGTAATAATCAGTTTCTTTCCACCAGCTGCCATCACTACCATTATACGATGTCAAATATTCATTTAGCTTCCGATTCATTGTATCTGTCAAAGGACTATATAATGTAATCATCTATTCGGTCTTCTCTTGGGTTACAATAATTATCATAGAGGACGGGTGTCATGTATGGAACATGTGTACCTAGCACCTGTCTTGTGTTGTTACTGGTATATTTTTAGAATGAGTGTTTTCACTTTTTTGCTATTGTTGCTTTGTGTTCACGAGTATTGATTTGCCGATTTGCCTTCTGAAGTGTTTGTACTGATATGGAAACTACGTTTATATTGGTCATTGTGTTACCAGCTATTATATATATGACAACTACAACGTCACGAAGATTAAATATATTACCTATATTACCCAGTGGTCTTTACAACAACGCTGAACACCCAATATTATGTGAGTGTTGGCGGTTTACTGACATGTGGAAGACACTTGCAATGACCACACCATATCAAAAAGATGGGGCGGGGCCATGATACTAACTTAATTCCGCCTTACTTGTGAGCGGTCAGCATTTGTGTGTATCAATTCTTTCTCTGTTTTTACTGTTTTTATTATATTTTAGAACTGTTCCGACAGTGTAGTATTTTTTACTTTCTTCCTTTTTTTTCTTTTTTTTCTTTTTTGGTCTTAATCGTATTGCTGATTGATAATTGTCGTATTATTTATGATATGCTAAACGACCTATCTTAAATGAAATTTTTTTAATCATAATTATACGCTAGATCGCCTGATCGGATGAATTCGCAATAAAATGTTCTTTATGGTATTTAAAAATTGATAGTTACATAAACGTGAAATTGTAAATGATATAAAATTATAACATACGACTTCATGTGATGTAAAAATTGATTGGAAAATATATTTATTAATATATAGACCATATTATTTCTTCAAAAATGTTTACTTACTCTGAACAGTATCAATTTATTGTATATTTTGAAAACAAAGGGGACCGATTCCTTTTATCTCCCCGTTGTCGGTGTTTTAATGATTGCATTATGCTTTGACTGCCTTTATTTTTCATATTTTTATAGGAGGTCTGTGTACAACACGATGCCCACATAAAAGCGATGTTTATATTGTGGTTATACTTGGTTGGTGTCACGAATAGTTTGAAGATACCTAAAGGGGTAATCAGAATCCGTAAATCGAAGAAGAACAGACAACACAATGACCTAAAGAAAAAGGACAAAGGGACAAACAACAATCTACAAAACTAAAGATCGAGTAACACTAGAAAATTGGGGGAAGGGTAGGTAGTTCCTGCTCCACTAGTGGCACCCGTCGTGTTACCTTAGTTACAAATCCGGTGATAAGTCATGAATGAGGAAAGGACCGGAAAGAATCTTTTCCTAAACACGTGTTGTCAATCCAAATGTTTATGTGAGTTCATGATATTGATTTTTATCAAAACTAAAGTGTGTCTCTGCCAAACATATGAGTCAATTAGGCTCTTGAATTGTCTTTCTCCCAATTCATTTGAAATATCTGGCTTTCCTATCTTTTGAACTTGCGCCTACCGAATGAATGTTATTTCACAAACGTGTCGTGCGGACTAAATTAGATGTCTATCATGATATAGATTTAAAAAAAAAAATTAAAGTTCATTAATCACCGACAGATTCCTGTTTAAACCGAACCTTAAGTCTCAATGAAGAAATAAAATTGTTAATTTAACACGTATAATCTGAACAACATGCTATTTAGAGGTTCGATTTTGACAAGTTTCACTGTATTTAATACTACATCTATATCGTACTTCACCTCAGTTCCAGCGAAAGAATGTCCAAATGACGCACAATATTCAACACACACTATATTTGTTAGGTCCGGTGATGAACGGTAATGATATGATAATATTCTATTAGAAACATCGTCCACGAAGCAGCCATGGTATACAGAGGAATAATCTACAAACAAATATCAGATTTAAACACATAAGATAGCAAAACATGCATCAAACAATAACCTTTAAGGATTGATCGCAATTTTTTTTCGGTTCATGAAGAAATGACCTCAATCAGGTTACGCAAGGGTGTGTATATCCTGATTGAGATTATTTCGAATGAACCGAACAAATAATTTCGATCAATCCTTATAAATTAATTCAAACATTTTTTGTTATAATATTGAAAAATATATTTATCTTTACAAAATAATGCAAATAATCGAAATAAATTTAAATAACCCAAAGGTTTTAAAGAAAATAGCCTGATGACAACGGCACGGGATGCCTTGGGAACGACGTCTATTTTCAGATTCAGTACATACGAAAATAAGCTCAACTATTTAAACCAATCAAAACGCGTATAAAATGACATGTGACTCTAAAATTAATTTATAGGTATGTATTTCATATAAAAAAATAATTATATTGAAAGAAGACGTTTTTAGTGGAGTTCATGTTACTCGATCTTTAGCTTAATTTGTATGTTTTGTAGATCGTTGTTTGTACTTTTTCCTTTGGCCATTGTGTTGTCTGTTCTTCTTCGGTATTCAGATTATGACTACCCCTTTGGTACCTTCAAGCCCTTCTTAAAACTATGAATATATTCTACGACGGACGAAACCTATTTTATCCTGAAATTATTCTATTTTACCAGGTAAATTGCACTGGCTTCCTATATTTTTGTTATACAGTCACTGACTGAAATAATTGCATTTTCTGTTACCCTTTGGAAACCAATTTCTAAATCCAGCTCACTTCCTGTTGATAGAAAATATCAAACGGGGCAGTTGTCTAATTTTATTATTTGATTCACAATATAAACGTCAATAGACTAATTGGATTTTTTCTGCAGGATGAACACAATATTAATGCAGTTTCGTAAAATATAGACTTTATGTGCATTCGGCACAAACCTCTACCTAGCCTTTGTTGCTTGAAACGATTCCAATTCAAAGTTTTTGACAGACTGACGAGAAAATGATTTGTTTTTACATCGTATTGACATTATGACGCAAAGTATTTCACATTATGGCGTCAAAAAGGTCATTTGATGTGAGATTTATTGAATCATAGGAAACATTTTGTTAACATGCAATTGGACTTTTGTAATCACACAAACCTACATCTGTGATTTTTCATTCATCGCCTCTCTTTTGTGTTGTTGTATATAACAAGATTTTTAGTTCCAAATGAAAGTCCAATATCTGCTTATAGCATGCTAAAACACCGTTATTATTAAACAATATAACACTAAAAAATAGAACCGTTTCTCATTTCAATACCACCTCCCACCCCCTTTTATGTTGGCTTTTGATATTCACTACTATTTTTTAGCGTTTCTTTTCAAATGCATTCATTATAATCTCAGAAATAAAACCATATTTGTTCGATTATACGATCTTATTTAAAATTTCAAAAATGTACTTGAAGTACAAAAACGATTATAAAAATAGCTGCATATTTTACCATAAATTATCTTGTATATTGATAGACGATGATTATTTCCACATTTTTCTGTTTCATTGCCATAGCAGATTGTAGAACAGTCATCTTCAGGGGCTGCCTTGAAACCAACACTTGAAAAACCACAAAAACATTCGTGTCCAACCTGTATAGGAATATCATAGGCATTGTGTGAAGACTGCACATATTGTTTGGTTGTTACTCATGGGGAACTTTTTCCGATATGCGCAGAAAAGTTTTATAAACTAAGAAAAAATAACGAATCTTTCATTGTGTTGTCTGTTCTTCTGTGATATACAGATTCTGATTACCCCTTTGGTATTTTCAAACTCTTCTTCCACATTTGATAAAATAAATAAATACTACCGTTGATTTATTTTACGGGAATATATTTTTCAGAGCAATATCACATCGCAGGTGACATCTTGAATGTGAGATGTGATGAGATGTCTATTTCAAGCAAAGCATATGAACAATATTACGTTTATGGAAAATTCGTTAGAGTGACGTTATTATGACGTCACATTAGAAAACAGCGATAGTATATTAATATCACGCTAGTTGCTTGAACATATATATATTATCGTGTGTTAACTTTCCATTCATATGTAGCAGCATTCCAACAGCACATGTATGTGGAGTATATATGATTTGCAGTTGATATTTACTACTTCTGAGTACCATTTGATATCTTCAAACGGTTCCGGAATAACTGTGTCACTGGGTTTGTATCAAGAGTAACACGACGGGTGCCACTAGTGGAGCAGGAACTGCTTACCCTTTCAGAGCCTCTGGGTTCATCCCTGGATTTTAGTGGGGTTGGTGTTGCCAAATCTGTTGTTTTCTGTGTAGTGTTTTGTAGATCATTGTTTGTCCTTTTCCTTTTTTCTTTTGGCCATTATGTTGTCTGTCCTTCTTCGATTTAGGAATTCTGATTACCCATTTGGTATCTTCAAACACTTGTTTAAATGTCGCAAATATAAGTATAAAAAGTAGATATCTATTTTAGTGTGCATGACGTGTTTCTGTAATAACCTTCATCATTAAGCTGTAATAACCTTCATCATTAAGCTGTAATAACCTTCATCATTAAGCTGTAATAACCTTCATCATTAAGCTCAAATTCAAAAGATAGGAACAACATATTCTTGTTATTCTAAATTCTTGCTTGTTACAATTCTGATCAAGAGTCCAAGCTTCTCTTGATATACCCTGTTACACTCAAATGATTATCCAGGGATTTAATCAGCTGGTACAAATTAAAACACAGTTTGTAAATAGAAATAATAATATCTAAGAACTATTTATTTTCTGTTGCTCAATATTTATTTTTCTGATGAGTGTTTTGTATATTACTGTGTGTCCCTTTATCATATTTCGTCTGTCCATTTCATTGTGTGTCCTACCATTTACAGATTGCAAAATTGCATGTTTTATAGGACTTATTTCCCGTTATTGCGGTTATATGGTCCCTGTTCATGCATAGTTCAATGCAATAAACATATATATGTCCCCCCCTCCCCAAAAATCTGTGCAAAATGTTACTGTGGTCACAACATTTGTTTTGATAGAATATTATCCTCTGATTTGTTGTTTACAATGTTCAAAATTCTACAAATTATTAGACAATAAAATGCAACTTCATTGTCCATTCCATTGCTCTTGCTAGAACCTATAGAACAGGCACAATTGTGCCCGTCATTAGGGAAAACACTCAAATATTGCATCGCATATGTTGCGTGTTTCATTTACATGTATATTATTTTTACATGTACTTAACCTCAGTTCCAGCGAAAGAATATCCGAATGACGCACAACGTTGAATACACAGTACGTTTGTCATCGCTGGTGATGAAAGGTGATCATCCGGTAATGTTCTATCTGTTGTTTGGTCTATAAAACAGCCATGGTATACAGAGATATGTCCTAAAAACAAATGTAAATTTTAAACCCAAATAGTAGCAAACGGATATCGGGCAATAATAAGTATGATATTGCCAGATAACCAATAAAACAATATTTTACTACGGACGACGAAACTTATTTTTCACCCTCGGTTTTTAGTGGGGGTTCCTGTTACTGGATCTTTAGTTTTATGTGTATGTTTTATAGATAGTTGTTTGTACTTTTCCTTTTGGCCATTGTGTCGTCTGTTCTTCTTTGATTGATGGGTTCTGATTACCCCTTTAGTATCTTCAAACCCTTCGTATTATACCTATAAAATATATGGATTGTTGTTTAACGTCACCTTAGCAGAATTTCAGCTATATTCATGATGATAATAAACTTACAAACCATAAATCAATGAGGCAATAAGTACCAATGGGATTGGTCAATTGGTGGAAGTTTTATGTCTATGTTTTGTAGATCGTTGTTGGTCCTTTTTTCTTTTTATTTTGACCATTATGTTGTCTGTTTTTCGCTTTACTGATTCTGATTACGCATTTGGTATCTGCAAACTATTCTTAAGATTGACAAAGGAATAAAGAGTTTTAATGAATACGCTCGGAAAATATTACCTTTGTACCGCAAACGTTTGCTCATTAAAAACGTATACAAGTTGCATTTAAAGTAGAGGGAATGTGACAGAATGTTCTGATTTGTTTTCGCCCTTGGGCGGAGTTGTGCATTTTATTCATTCCTCAAAACTAACGGACCCCCGTGTTCGGAAGTGATGTATCCGCAAAGGATAAACTACCATATTTCTTCAGCGAGATTTACCTGCGTGAGTGACCGGAAATGAAATATCATTTTTGACTTAAATATGTAGTTTTGAAGATTGAAAATATTTTACTAACACAAATGCCATCTAGTCTACAGGCATAGGTGACATTATTCTATTTTGGCTATCCTGTTCAGGCCCTTTGACTATCCTGTTAAGGCCCTTTGGCTATCCTGTTCAGGCCCTTTGGCTATCCTGTTAAGGCCCTTTGACTATCCTGTTAAGGTCCTTTGGCTATTCTGTTCAGGCCATTTGGCTATCCTGTTCAGGCCCTTTGGCTATCCTGTTCAGGCCCTTTGGCTATCCTGTTAAGGCCCTTTGGCTATCCTGTTCAGGCCCTTTGGCTATCCTGTTCAGGACATTTGGCTATCCTGTTCAGGCCCTTTGGCTATCCTGTTCAGACCCTTTGGCTATCCTGTTCAGGCCGTTTGGCTATCCTGTTCAGGTCCTTTGACTATCCTGTTAAGGCCCTTTGGCTATCCTGTTCAGGCCATTTGGCTATCCTGTTCAGGTCCTTTGACTATCCTGTTAAGGCCCTTTGGCTATCCTGTTCAGGCCCTTTGGCTATCCTGTGCAGGCCCTTTGGCTATCCTGTTAAGGCCCTTTGACTATCATGTTAAGGCCCTTTGGCTATCCTGTTCAGGCCCTTTGACTATCCTGTTAAGGCCCTTTGGCTATCCTGTTCAGGCCCTTTGGCTATCATGTTAAGGCCATTTGGCTATCCTGTTCAGGTCCTTTGACTATCCTGTTCAGGCCCTTTGGCTATCCTGTTCAGGCCCTTTGGCTATCATGTTAAGGCCCTTTGACTATCCTGTTAAGGCCCTTTGGTTATCCTGTTCAGGCCCTTTAACTATCCTGTTCAGGCCCTTTGGCTATTCTGTTAAGGCCCTTTGACTTACTCGTTTTCAAAACCTTTAAATCATTTGGCTTTCCAATCTTTCGACTCCGTGCGTACCTGATGAAGGTCATAGAAACGCATCATGCCTACTAAATTATATATCTACGTTTTTATTACAGACGCTTTAATCTGGAGTTCTCATTATAGATGATGAATCATCAATAGCGTATCGGTAATGGATACTGCCAAGTCCACAATCACGTCAAGCTGCACGGCCTGACGAAGTGGTGTTCACAGTAATCATGTAACTAATTGAAGTCGCTATTGGTTACCTTTTAATTGATAATAAATTGAAAAACAAAAACACCACACTGTCGGAACATTTTCAAAGTCAAATAAAAAAATCGTAGAAATAAGAAATATCTACACCGCTAATACACAAATACATGTCCGCTCACTTACATGATGGGTGTCGCTGGTGGAGCATGAACTGCTTACCCTTCCGGAGGACATGAGTTCACCCCCGGTCTTTAGTGGGGTTCGTGTTGGTCGATCCTTGGTTATCTGTGTGGTGTTTGTGCACCATTGTGTTGTCTGTTCTTCTTCGATGTACGGTTTCTGGTTGCCTCTTTGGTATCTTCAAACTTTTCTTTCCTCAGATTATAATTAAAGGAATCTTCAGATTATATTCAGACTTGTATGCACATTATGCAATAATATCATTACTGATTATAATTTCATCCAATTTCACATACATTTCTTCATTAATTATACAGTTCAATTATGTATGAGAATTACTTACCAAAGTCAATGTACAACTATAAAACTAGTTTTATTGTTAATTTGGGAAAAAAAAGTGTATAATCATAGTGCAAACCAGGGAATCAAACCATAAATATAATTAATTAGTTCGCATATGATGTCGGCAAATCTTCAAAAGCAATGCAATTATCTCCAATCTTTTACACATACACCAGAGGATACATATTTGAAAAATATTGCAATCTATTCGTAATTTTGGGAAACAATTGAAAAATTAAAATGAAGACTGTTTAAAGCGAACCCTGAATAAATCTGAATCCTACATTAACCGAAATACAAGTCCTAATGTAGGGAACCTTTTT
>MJUT01058203.1:70237-85521 GCA_002080005.1 Gigantidas platifrons
TCTAAAATACCACACTGTCGGAACAATTCTAAAATACCACACTGTCGGAACAATTCTAAAATACCACACTGTCGGAACAATTCCAAAATACCACACTGTCGGAACAATTCCAAAATAATACACTGTCTGAACAATTCTAAAATACCACACTGTCGGAACAATTCTAAAATACCACACTGTCGGAACAATTCTAAAATACCACACTGTCGGAACAATTCCGAAATACCACACTGTCGGAACAATTCCAAAATAATACACTGTCTGAACAATTCCAAAATCAAATATCAAAATCATAAAAAGAGGCAAAATCGACGGCAACACACAAATACATGACTGCTCACTGTTCTGGTTTGGTACAGGTACTTCAATAAAATATTTGGGTTTAACTAGTTTTATGGGTTGAAGCCTCCCTATTAGTGACATGATGTGGTCATGCACATGTTGTTTTTTTTTATACATATGAGTAAAATGCCAATGCTCACGGGAGAACAGTCATTTAATAAAACTCAAAATAACTCATTCTAGGGTACACTCGACTTTACCAATACTACGTATATAGGTGAAATATGCGTTTTATTATTATTTTTTTTTTCATTGAATAAAATATGGTTTTCTCTATTGTATTAAATAATTTGTAGTTGTATGTAAAATAACATATACTTACTTCATAAATTGTACTAGAAACTAGGTATCTACTTTAATGCACATAGTCAACAGATTTGGAAGCCAAATACCTTAAAAGTCATAGTGAGCAAGTAACCCAAATTAGTGAGACGGCAATAAACGTCCAGATCTCAATTAGTGCACACAATGCTCATAGTCAAAGGATTTGAAAGTCAAATATCTTACAAGTCATCGTGAGCAAGTAAGTCATATAATGGAGACGTAGGGTAAAAAAAAACTATATTTCGAATTTGGCCCCGACGACGCGTTTCTGGAATAGCCATCATCATGTAGCTCATAATCAAAACATTGAATAGCTAAATACTTTAAGAGCAAGTAACCCAAATGACATACATAGTATAGCAACAATCGGCCAATGTCACCTATGTACAACTTGTTTGTATCCATTCGTCTTGTATAACAATATAATATGATTAAATTGACAAACGAAAAACCGCAGCTCCTAAAATCAACATAATTAATGACTGTTCACCGGATTTATAACTAGAGGGTGCCACCCTTCCGCAGCACCTGAGTTCACCCCTGGTTTTTTGTGGGGATCGTGTTACTCGATCTTCAGTTTTTTTGTGCAATGTTTTGTAGATCGTTGTTTGTCCTTTTTCCCCTTTTCTTTTGGCCATTGTGTTGTCTGTCCTTTGATATACGGATTCTGATTAACACACTGCTATCTTCAGCCTCTTCTATGCATATCGCAAATATACTTTAAGTATAAAAAGTGGATATGTAGTTTTCATTTGGCCATTATATTGTCTGTTCTTCGATTTACGTATCCTGATTACCCCTTTGATATCTTCAAACTTTTCTTATCAGTGTAGGTTGATGGAACCTTGCGAAAATTGCCCATCTATCATTCTACTTCATTATCGGGATCACAAAATGAGATGTTGCTTGTAAACCTGTTATAAGCTTAGATGGAATACTTTTTTGTCCCCATCCCCCGCAAAGCGGAGCGGGAGATATGGAAATGCCGGGCGTCCGTTAGTCCGTCTGTCCAAGATATGTTGTAAGTGCTCTAATATTTTTATTTGTTGACCAATTGATTTCAAACTTACAGACATGCATTATATTAGGAATATCTAGCTTAAGTTCGAAATTGGGCAAAATTCGAAAATTGATATTTAGACGATTTTCGACCTAAGGAATGTGATAGTGACAAATGCGATTTAAAAATGGCAGCCATTGTGGAGGCCATTTTGGCAGCTATTTTTAATATGGTCGCCAAAACACATAAAAAAATTCGAACTGCTCCAATGCTCCAATTACAAAGACAATTGATATTTATAGGTTTTTAGAGAAATGTGATCGTGACCAATGTGATTTCTAAATGGCGGTCATTTTGGCAGCCATTTTTAAAATGGCCACCAAAATGCGTAAAATATCGAAGTGCTCCAATTTCAACGAAAATTAATATGTAGGGTTTTTCCCACATAAGGAATGTGATCGTGACAAAAGCGGTTTGAAAATGGTGAGTTATTTACGTTTAATTTTGTAGAATCCAATTAAATGTTAAGGGCATAAAAATAGTGTATGGAGATAAGCACCTGCTGTTTTGAATAGTTATATACAATAGCTAGCACAATTAAAATAACAAATGATTTCTAATATAGAACCCATATAAAGGCTTGCTAGAACACAAGCAAAATTCTTGACTGATTATTGACGACACAGCTTCTTTAAAGATTAGTCCATTTCAGTCATAGGAACTAATGAAAGTAATTTATACACAGATTATGTAAATAGGTGGGGGACATTGGCTATGTCATAGCAATCTTGTTTAATTTACATTGGATATTAAACAACAAATTATCAATTAAAAATATTTTATTTGTACATGTAACACTTATATTTTATACATAAATAAGTTTTATTGATAAAGCTCTTCTTTTTGATGAAATTAATTTATTAAGTCTGTTCACTCTACGATATAGCACAGCTTTTGTAAAAAAAAATGGTGTTAAACATCAACCAATCAATCAATCTAACAAATACACTACTGTTCTACTTTATTTTAATGTTAATACAATAGTAGTACAGATGTACAACATTATATGATAAAGTTTGTCAGTGACTTGTGACAGGTCGGTGGTTTTCTCTGGGTACTCCAGCTTCCTCCACCAATAAAACTGACCGCCACGATATAACTGAAATACTGTTGAAAGTGGCGTTAAACACCATCAAACAAACAAACAATAATAATACTTACCCGCTGATAACGTAGTCTTGATCTGAACGAAAATACAGAAAACTAAAATCCACTCTGTCTTACTCATTTTACAACAGTAACGTGACTGACTGATTATTTTACGGTTTACCATATATATATACACTGTATATTAATAAAAATATCACATCAATATTGAAAACCTTAAGTACCGCGTTAATGGTAGATTGCTTAATTTTCAGAAACACCTTCTTTTTAATCAATACAATTTTAATTTAAATTAAATTCGATAAGACGTTCATCACTGATAACATGATTTAATATCAAACTTGTTTATGATTCACTTTAATTACAGTCAAACCTGCATTTAGGGGACACTCAAGGGAACTTGAAATTGTGGTCTTTATGGGCAGTTGTCCTTTATATACAGGTTAAAATTATGTGTACTATTCATTAATGGGAGAAATGAGACTGTCCTTTATAGACAGTGATTTGTTATATAGAGGGTGACCTTTATGTAGGTTTGACTGTATATTATGTATAATATCATGTTGAAATTGATCTTATAGTACAATATTATTTGTAACATGAATTCAGTCTTTTCCTTTGATCTTTTTATGGCCGTGCGATACATGTAACCTAGATGTACATGTGATATTGCATGGCTTCGTGTTACAAATCATTTAAACTACGGTTTTCCTAAGTAAAACAGATAAATAAGTTCACGCTTCGCGTCCGATTGTTTAATTAATCAAATATGTTTAAACTAATAGCACACTTCAATGCATAACTGAACAATTAATGAATTGTTTGTTTAAAAGCAACATTTTTTTTATCTACATCCGTTTTGTCGGCAAAAAAAACATATAATGGTATGTTTGTAATAAGTGGGTAGTATAAAATACGAAAATATATACAACGGATATAGATGATATATGATTGTATCTTATAATAAATATGCTTAGTTTTATGTGTAATGTTTTGTAGATCGTTATTATACCCCCTCTCCACCGGAGGGGGTACACTGTTTTACCTCTGTCCGTCCGTCCAAGATATTTTTCTCAGCAACTATTGATGGCAGAAATCTGATATTTGGTCACAAGCTTCATATAGGTATGCCATATTGTGGGAAGCGTCTTTGGACCCGTCAGATTCCTACTTCCTGTTTGCCGACTTAGTTGGCTTTTATACACATTGAACATAGATGCGGGGGTATCATAAGTGAGCATTAGCTCACAGTTCATCTTGTTTGTCCTTTTGTCTTTTGTCTTTTGGCCGTTGTGTTGTCTATCCTTCGATTTTCGGACTCTGATTACCCCTTTTGATATTATGCAACTCTTCTTATAATAATTCAATAGAAATAAATTTATATTAATGGATAAAAAAACAATACATTTTTTATTTCAAGTTGAATTTGATATGCATATGGGCCAAGGATTATTTATTAATTGGTAATGACAAGGCCATATGATGCACCAGATAAGGCTATTAATAAGCCAACAAAACATACAATAAAATAATCAACACAACCATACTAACATGGAAACATGAATCCGACAGTCTTATGTGTTTTGTTTTTCATTTTGCTTTGAGAAATCTGATAAAGGTTATAAAGGTTATAAAGGTTATTCTAGAAACGTGCTATGCGTACTAAATTTGATCTACTTTTTTTTTATTTAAAGCAACAGTTCTTGTATTGCAGTTCACATTTCACAGTGGGGTTTTCACAAAAAGTTAAAATCTTATAATTATATAACAACCGTGAATAGAAGAACGTAAGGCGTTTCCATTAGTGTTATTGTGTGTATTTTTGTATTTCCGCGTCCGCCTAGCTCTGCTAGGTATGAATTCGTATTTTATTTCACTACGAGAATGTGCACTAGAAAGAAGAAGAGTTTGAAGATAACAAAGGGGTCATAAGAAGAAGTAAATCGAAGAAGAACAGAAAATTTCATGGCCAAAAGAAAAAAAAAGGACAAGCAATAATCTACAAAACACTTCATAACTAAAGTTTGAGAAACACGTACCCACAAAATCCGGAGTTCAACCCAGGTGTTCCGGAAGGGTCAACGTTCCTGGTACATTAGTGACACCAGTCGTGTTATTCTTGTTACAAACCCGGTAATAAATCATGAATGAGGAAAGGACCGGACTGTGATTACGACAAATAGAACATATCCGTGGCCATTTGTAACGGTTAACCAAGTCATGGTGGTGACCGTATAATTTTCGCAATCACGTACTCTTGGTTCAGTAGCTTCATTTTCAGCAGCAACCCTCTATCAAAGAAATCTTGATAAGAACCAATAAGCATATCGCATATTCTGACATGAGTTTGATTGGTTTGGCTTTATGGTGTTTAACGCCACTCTCAACAATATTTCAGCTATATCGTGGCGGTCAGAGTATGCCGCAAGTTATCTGACAAACTTTATCACATAATGTTGTACACCTCACCTTGAGCGGGATTCGAACCAACAACATCAGTGGTGATAGGTATTGATTGCATAGGTAGTTGTATATCCAACTACCATACGATCACCGCCACGACGGCCCCAAAAATGAGTGTCAAACAGCCCCTATCTCACAGTTGAAGAGTACTTTTATATGTTTAAATATTATCTCGTATGTGAGGCCATCGTGGTCGTAATCGTATGGTAGTTGAATTTACAATTACTTGTGCAAGTAGTTCCTATAACCACAAAAGTTGTGAGTTCGAATACCACTGATGGCAAGGTGTAATATATACAGCATTATGTAATAAAGTGCGTTACCCTTTCCTATCGTCATTCTACATGAATCAGATAGCAGACAATCTGTATTATGTCCATCACTAAATGACACTGAAGTTTAATTGAACCCTACCTTTATTAGTACTCAAACTCACACTATTGTAGGATAACAATCATCGTACCCTATTACATGTTCTGTAACCATCCAATATCACCATGAAAACTTTTGTCATGTGAATCATAATGGTTGAATACTAGTACTGATAAAAGACTAGTTATGGAATCAAATATATTTTGAATTTGATTTAAAGAAAACATGTGATATCTACGCTTCTTCTTAAGAATGTACTTCTAGTTTATCATTCAAAGTCGTTTTCTTTACAAATCTAGATAAAACAAGTAGAATTACATGTCAGCACTAATTAATATGGATTACATTGTTGTATGTCATGTATATTGTAAATTCCGAGACATGCAATAAATATGTAACGATTGAAAAGTTGCAATTAGGAGATGATTGTATTGTATTTGAAATTTTCACGACATCAATTGGAGATTTGATGGTCGCAAATTGAGTTTACTGGCGACGCGTTAAATCAATGTAATCATGTGTATTGCATCATTATTGACAAGATGACGTAAACGGTAATCGTCTAAAATTCAAAAAAATATCTCATGATATTTCAACCATGTAATTGATACCGTGAAATTACAGCATTGTCTAATCATAAATCAGGAATATTAAACATCTACATTAGAATAAAGGTTTGACGACAGACACGAAGATAGATATAATGGAAGCTTGATTAGCTGACATGAGGTCACGTGTTGACGTTACAATAACACGTATACAAAATCAGTATATTTTTTATTATGAGTATAATTCCATCCCTTTAAAGTAGAAAATTATAGGTAACGGGTAATCCGAGTATCCGGAGTAAAACACGTTACTGAAAAATTGTATCAAATTAAGTTGTATTGAGTACACCTCACCTTGGGCAGATTCCAACTCACAACTTTAGTAGTGATAGTCATTAATTACATAGGTAGATGTATATCTAAATTACCATACGATTAACCACGTTTGCCCCAACATAATTATGAGAATGCATAAATTGTCAACATAGCACATTAAGTAATGGAGAATACACTCCAACTGTAGATTCTTAAAAAAGTGTTTTCATTTTATATTTTTACCTTTTTAATGTTCAGAAAGCTAAATAAGCCACAATTAACAAAAAATAAACAACACAATTTTATCGGCAATCGTACTTTCGATTCTTGTTTATATTTAGATATTTCAAGGTCTTTCAAGACAAAAGAATCGTTTATATTTAGATATTTCAAGGTCTTTCAAATATCCCAAATGTTCACTTGCTGTCTGTCTGATTTGTTAAGTTGCGGTCGGTTCGTTGGTTGTGTTTGTATTGCGAGAATATATTTTAAAAGAGTTCATATACTCGTCAGTTCTGAACATAAATTATGCCAGATCTGAAATATTTGTATCGTATCTTCTATATATTGATCAATTGCTTCTTTAAACAAATTGTTGATATTTTTTTAACAAAGTTTACTATCAAGAGTCAAATATACTAATTATAGAGAATAGTAGTGTGGTCACCGTAGCCGAGTGGTTAGATTGAAGTTTTGAAAGTCAAAGTAGACTCGATTCGAGACACGAAAGTCCCAAAATAAGTAACACACGTTTTTAAGCCTAAAACAGTAAAAGGTTAAAGTTCATATATTCAAGAACAAAAGAATAAACTCTGGATTCTTAGAAATAATCCACTGTTCGAACAATAGTGGGACGTCAGAGAAATGTATTACGGAAGACAATTCTATTATACCATATTTGTTTAGCATTTAAATATGTTTAAGTAGTTAATACAATACTAAATAAACTTTAGAGAAAACCGAAGGGACTATCCAAAAATATAAGGAACGAAGGCAAACAAGAAACATAAACAATGAAAGTAAGAAAAGATGAGCAATACGACCCTCCCCCCCCCAAAAAAAACAAGGAAAAAACCCCCAAAAAGGGTGAACATAGATCCTCGCAAAGGATAAACAGTTACGGCGCCTTATAAGACACCCACCGTGTTACTCAAAGTCAACACCGGTAAAGGTGCTTCCAGTTACAGTGGAATGAAAAATCAACGTAAAATGGAAAATGCCATTGTCATTTGAGAAATGGATATCTCGTAACGGTTCACCAGATAGTGATGGGGACGGTATAACTTTTGTACCATTGACTTCAACTTGGGAGCAACAGCAACATAGCCTTACTTGAATTAGTTTTTGTGTCAATAGCTGAGCTTAAATAAGATGGTTCGTTGCGCTTGTGATCACATGATAGTTGGATTTATGACTACATGTGCAATCAGTGCCTAGCACCACTAACGTTTCAAAGTCAAACCTCGCTCAAGCGAGGTATACTCGGTACAACATTATGTGCTAAATTTTGTCAGTGATTTTCGACAGGCCGATGTTTTTCTCCGGGTAAACCGGTAACTTCCACCACTAAAACTGAACATCACGATATAGTTGAAATATTGTTGAATGTGGCGTTAAACACCATAACCCTAAACCCTATATGACTGGAGAGAAGAATTTATAAAAATGCTTGACACTTTTCTCATATAATTGTACATTTGTTAAATGTATATTATGATTTATGAAATAATGTAATGTTTATTCTAGCAAAAATATCAATAGAAAACTTTAATAAAATATACGTTAGAGAGTAGACCTACTGAAGGGTCAATCAAAAAGTCTTAAGTAGTTTCTATATTGTGTTGTTCTGTTCTGGTCAATGGTAGCCCAATAATGTAAACAAAGACATTTTTAATCATGTCAAAATAAAAATAAAAAACACAATTAGAAACGCTTTTCCTGTTTAAGTAATTTTTCACATTGTAAAATAATGGTCGATGAATACATTGCAGTGTTGTAACTGAACAAAAGGTCGATTTTCAAATTTGCTCTTTCTATGAATGTTGTTTCGATCATGATATAGATTCCTATTATATCAATTATTTATCCTACATTGATTCTATTTGAGTATTCAAATTGCATTGACTGGATACATTTTTGCTATATACGATCACTAATCAAAATATAGTTTTTCTGGTACCTGATTACTGTTGAGCAACAGAAAAAAACTGTAACAGTATAAGATCTGACGTCACAGATGACGCATTTGCAAACGTTTAGAACGACGCTTGTTTCAGCTATTTTCAGACAATTTGGAAGTTATTTTGGAGATTGCCGGATAAGCACAATACATGTACATTGTCGTTAAATTTAACATTAATTAGCATTTAAATCTTCGTGATTGACACAATACATGTACATTGTATTTAAATATAACATTAATCTGCAGTTAAATCTTGATGCTTGACACAATACATGTACATTGTATTTAAATATAACATTAATTTGCAGTTAAATCTTCATGTTTGACGGCAATTCTAAAGAATATATAATAGTTACATGTTTTAAAGAAATCGAGAACAATAACAGAACTGTGACATATGGCAACATTTGAAAATCTTTAATAAAATTCAAAAGCAAACATGTTAAGAAAAAGATTTGTGTGATAAAAGATAGTTGACATTGTAACTATGGTTTGTCTGATTTTATTATGAAGGAAAGTGAATAATTTAATGAATTGTTGGTTGCTGCTTAACTTTTTCATACATTCAGGACAAGAAATAGCTCAACAATATATAAACACCACAAAGACACGAAGTAGTAATATGACAACTGGGCCATGACTTGTGGAAAGTCGAGATGGAATAAACATTTGGCCTTTTGTAGTTGCTACTATGCTCATACTCTTTTCGAAATCTACACATGAGGTATTTCCCATGACACCGGGAATGTGACACTCTCCATGCATGTTATCCACGGTCAGACTTTTCGTATCAAAATCTGACACTCCCCTGAACATGTTTGTATGTGTATTAAGCATGGGTTACCGTGATTAATGTACCCAGTTTCACGTAATGGGTTTCACAGTTTAATTATTATTCCGGTATTTATTATTTTCCAATATTCTTTTGGATTAGTAGATTTCAAATTGTTTATTTTCTGTTTCGTCTTTTCTTTATGTTTTTTGATATTTATATTAATTACTTTTTTCTACTTTTTTCCTAAATGTTTTGTTTCATTAATTAATGAAATTATTCTAAATCTTTTGAAGCGTCCTCTAGAACTTCTGTATTTTTTCCTGGCATTTTTACACTCACCGTCGAACCATGGTTTATTTTATTGCACAATATAATTATTTATCCTTTTTTATAGAATTATATGTCCTAAAAGTAGTTTTTGCTGATTAAGACAACACATTTTATCAACTGTAGAATCAACTGAAAAGATATATTAACATTTCCCGCCGATTATTCCCATTCGTCTAAAATGTTGTTAACTTTAGTATGATCAATGTTTTCAATGAAGCATGCTGACTTCATTTTCCCACTTTTTAATTTTTTCTTCGTGTATTTCTAATGAACTATGTCCATAATTAATTTGAATATAAGCTGAAGTGAGAGACAGGGGAGAGTGTACATCGGAGTAAAGCTTACTCGGATCTAATATCGAAATTTATTTTTAGGGTTATGGTGTTTAACGACACTTTCAATAACGTGGCAGTCAGTTTTATTGGTGAGGAAAACCGGAGTACCCGGAGAAAACTACCGACCTGCCTCAAGTCACTAACAAAGTTTATCACATAATGTTGTATCGAGTACACCTCACATGAGCGTGATTCGAAATCACAACGTTAGTGGTAGAAAAAGCATGTATGAATGTATAATTATAAGAAAGTTTGGTGATATTATACAGTAGTCGACTACACTAGTATTTTTACAATTAAATTCACCGACCCCTTTTCTTTACATTCTCTCTCATTATACATAATCAGTTTATTATTTTCTAGGACTCGATCAATATATTTCCAATATTATTGCGATTACAATTTTTACTCCTTCTTTGAATGTCAACACTTAATTCTTGCAATAAACTAATGACATTTTGATTTATATATAACATTCCTGAAAATGCATTATATTGAATAGTGGATATGTCGATGATTTCTGCGGTACGAGACTTATAATCTCCAACCCAGACATATCTTGTCATAATTTGAGCTTAAATTTAAGAATTCGTTTTCAATTTCATTTCTTGGATTATTAATATACAGTATGCTTACATTCACAGTTGGTAAGACTCATTGTTCTTACGGTCAAAATCGGAATGAACAATTAGTCGTTGACCAGATGTCGTATCGGACCTCGAGTATCGGACATTGCAGATTAACACAGAGTTATCTATTAAATAATGAGGAATGACCGGAATGTATTCTGTGTAATTCCAATTACTCACTAAGACATGTTTTAATTGGCTAAATTATACAACGTCGATACTATATTTGATTTATTTAAAAATGTCGCATGGGGCATAATTTTTAATTTTTTTTTAAATAAATCAATTTATATACAAAAATATAGTTAAATAACATGCGTTCTAAATATATGGTTTTATTCTTTTAATGTTTCTTTTATTTATACATGTAACCCGTTAGTTTTATAGACAAATACGTTTTATTTTTAATGGTCTTCTGAGTAAACAGAAAATTTGTTCACGCCACAATATAGCTGAAATATTGCTAAAATTTGCGTTTAGCACCAATCAATCAATCAATAAGAACAAAGAAATCTGCAATATTTTTTTTTATCAAATCAACGAATTATTCCCCCTGATTTTAATCTACTATGCTTAAATTCAATTTCATTCTAATAATAAATTCCGGTAACTCAATTTCGTTTTTATTTATTTTTTTTTTTTTTACGACAAACATTCAACCATAATGGCTTAACTGATCATAAATAGTCGCAATTTTTCTTAATTACAAATCTACAATGGTAAGAGTTATTTTATCCTCGATGGTTAGCCTAGTCTTTGTCTGGAGTAGTAGTCTCACTAGAGCGTTTATTAGGTCTGATTGTTAATCGGAGAGACTCTATACGTTCGTTGTCTCGTAACGAGTTCGTCTGTCTCTTAAAAGAACCACTTTTGATTTTTTTTCTGTTTTTCTTCCGTCATGATTGGATAAAGCTGTGCTTTCTCTTCTGTTTGATCTCAATCGGGAATTGTTCATTAACACCGAAAGGTTTACCTCTTAAGTATTTTTCTGCCCTTTTCACTTGAGCTAAGTCATTATAATAGAGAAATTGTGCTACTAATGGTCGTGGTAAACTTTTACTGAATCGATCAACGTTTCCAAATTCGATGTGATGAGTAATATTCATCTCTTCATGAATGATACTTCTCAACTTTTCTTCACAATTTATCATCCCTTTGTTCTAGAATACCTGTAAATACCAAATTACTTTTCATGGATCGACATTGCATCATCAAAGTCAATCTGTTTTGCTTTTATTTCATCAACATTTATCGACAACGTATCAGGTTTCAATTTTGATTCATCAAACATGTTTCCCGTCCCCTGTAAAATGGATTATATATCAGAAGCTCTTGCTTTTGCATGACTAACATCACTTTCCACTGTAATTACTCTTCAAGTCAAAGAACTTGATCTGTTTTAGGGTGGTTGTGTTTTCCTGTATTTTTAGTGGGGTTCGTGTTACTCGATCTTTAGTTTTATATGTATTTTTGTAGAACGTTGTTTGTCCTTTTCCCCTTTTTCTTTTAGTCATTGCGGTGTCTGTCCTTTGATTTACAGATTCTGATTACCCCTTTAGTATCTTCAAACTCTTCTTACTACCTTATTCAATATGAAGGACATTTCGAAGTTTTCTCCAAAACATTACGACTATCGGTTAATATATGGGTAGATCATTTGTCAGTTTTGCCTTTCTTGTCTCCCATTTTGGTTGATTCGTATATACCTTCAGTGGTTTCAACGTTAATGCTGTGTGTGAATGATACGAAACCGACTGAGATCACAGGTAGGTAGCTAAATGTCAAATATGATTCCCGCAACATTTATTAATGGGTGCAGGAGAGTTCGGAACCCAGATCAAGAAATAGAACAAAAGTACATACTCGTAAACATAGTAGATTTGCGCTATAACCTAGGATTTCACAGATAAACAAACCCATCCGAAAAACAAACCCAGAAACGCGTCCTGTGCACTAAATTAGGCATTAACGCTTTTAATCAATTAATCAATAGATGTTTTCATTACTGATCGTATGACGTAATTACACTCAATATATAATTAATATGAGAGTCGAATTAACGAGGCTGAACATGAATGACAGGACCATTTAAGAATATACTAATTTTATCCGAATGATTGTATAATACCATTGGAATAAATAAAAACAAGACCAAATAAAAAAATTTACAAGCATCGGAAATAAAATATATTTTCTTCCTCATCTAATATAATTCACTAGTGATAGAAATTATATAAAGCGTCACAAATTAAAGGAAACGTTCACAGTGCTATTCAAGCTTTTTCTTCCTGAAAGTAATTACAAGTAAATAGATGCACAACTGTAGCCCATAGAATATACACAGGAACCAGAAACACAGTCTATCAAAGAAAGTAGAAACCTGCTGGCTTGTTATATTTTCATATATATCGGTAACATTTTCTTCCATTTCTGCGGAATCCTCAACTTGTTTCCTCCTAAGCCAATCCCTGCAGGAAAGTTTATGTAATTGTATGATCATGCGGTACATAGCTCCTTGTTGTGAAACGTTGGATTGTTTGAAAAATACCCGAATACTGATCACTGCCAATGAAGTTGTTAGAATACTTGAAAAAAGTTGACTGAGTAAATACATATTGAAGACAGAGATATTATTAGTTGGTGGAAGTCGTTCAGATATCATTGTCATAAACACTACCAAGGTCAGCAGGAGTGTATATGAAAACGAGGTTCTCTCACCCGAATCTACCGGAAGTAAAAATACTAACAAATGAACAAGACTCAAAAGAACAACTGGTAACATGATGTTCAAAAACGGAAATAGATATTCACGGCTAATAACTATTGTAAATTCGACCTGATCTTGTTTGGTAGTAACACCAAGAAGCTGAAATGTTATAATTCGTTTGGTTGCGACTGCAGAGTTAGGTTTAATAGCCCATTCACCATTGGGCATGGCTGAATCTAGATATATTCCATAGTCTGAAGACAGTGTTAGCTCTCCTCTGAATCCTGGAGATAAGATCATGATGGTACATTTATGTTCATCAAACGGGTAATATGTCACGTCCGATTCACATGTCACACCGTAAAATCCAAACGTCACAAAGATGGCATTTCCGTTAGAATAATATGTTGTTTTAGACGTTACAATTTCCATGTCATTGTTATATGTATAGAACGAGTATCCGTCAACACCGTTCCGTAAAAACACCATGGGCATCCATGTTTTCAATATTGGCAGTTTTGTGACGTAGATACCGCCATAATCTTCAGGATCCCAACATTTTATTTCGTCATTCCAGAAGAAAATAAAGGAACTGGTGAATGTTAGTGTTCCAGATATTTCGTCGAAATCCTGAATGGCACCGAATGACATTAAGATATCGATATTTACAGAATCTATTTGGTTAATCCTTGTCTTAATATATCGTGACATGTTGGTCAGATCAAAATGAAGATGCTCCATATCTTCAAACACAGCACATTCTGATTGTATAATGAAATACACATATAAGATACCAATTAAAGTTCTGGAAGCCATTCTTACCTGTATCGCAGGTACATGTAGTGATATTCCTTGTTATTACACGATCATGTTGTTTACAACTTTATGTTTTATTAATCAATATTCCTTTGGTTCTGAGTTTGCTGAAATCATGTACACCTTCTGCTTTTATTTGATAGCATGTTTATCAAGGTGCAAAAATGACTACCGTTGGCGAACGCATTGGTTCACCTTGGGGTTTGTGTTGTGTGTTTTGTTTTGTTTGTTTGTTTTTTGTTTTTGTCTTCGTTTAATGTGTTATTCCCATTGTTACATGTGTCTCTAGATTGTCTATTTGTTATTGCTCCTTCGATTCTTTCTTCCGTTTATATAATAATAACGTTGTATGAGAGCAAACTGTTCTGCCTCTGCTTGTTATAGATGATATCAATTTATATAATTAATTGTTCAGTTGTTATTCCCTAGGTAAATCACCAAACTTACCTTGTATTTCCCTGTGTCAATATAAAACTTATACTTTAAACAATACCTTACGAATCTCTTTAGAAATGGAAGATACATTATGATATGAAGAATATAACTGAATGTAATTATGGTACCTGGACGAAAATAAAATGATAGTCTTGATCCCAACAGGGAAATCATGACTTATAACGTTTGATGATGTTAGGATAGTCTTAGAAATAATTCCAATGAAATTCTCTTTGTAACATTTCTGCGACAGTCAAGACAAAATTACATTACGAATTTGCTGCAAAATGTCCAAGACATGCATATTTCGCTTGAAAAATTGCTGTATTTTGTTGTTTGTTACTTTATTTTTCCTGACAAGTGGAATGGAGTCAATTGAAGATATGGAAAGACTGCATCAATATTTGACAAGGATTTCTTGGGAACTGAAACCCAGGTATAACCAAAGTGAAAGTGTTGTCTTGGATATAGCGCTTAACTTAAATACCATTACAAATTATAATGAAGTGTCGGGGACATTGTCATTTTCGGGTTCGTACATATT
>MJUT01058203.1:99906-121012 GCA_002080005.1 Gigantidas platifrons
TAAATATAACATTAATTTGCATTTAAATCTTCATGCTTGACACAATACATGTACATTGTATCTAAATATAACATTAATTTGCATTTAAATCTTCATGTTTGACACAATACATGCACATTGTATTTAAATATACCATTAATTTGCATTTAAATCTTCATGCTTGACACAATACATGTACATTGCATTTAAATATAATATCAATTTGCATTTAAATCTTCATGCTTGACACAATACATGTACATTGTATTTAAATATAACATTAATGTGTATTTAAATCTTCATGATTGACACAATACATGTACATTGTATTTAAATATAACATTAATTTGTATTTAAATCTTCATGCTTGACACAAAACATCTACATTGTCGTTAAATATAACATTAATTAAGAAATAATTCATGGAAGCCAGAGTTTGTATACAGTTTTAACATGGGTAACATTATTTTCGTACACATTTTATCCCGAGCGTTAGCGAGGGATAAAATGCAACGAAAATAATGTTACCCATGTTAAAGGGTGATAAAAACTCTGGCTTCCATGAATTATTTCTATTCTAGTAGGAAAAATCTAACTTATTTTTTGAAGTGGAAGTCGGTAATGGAAATGCATTTCATAACAAAATTCTCTTACCTTTATGATTTACAGTATACAGTTGTTTTTCTTTTATGTATAAATAGATTGTGATGCTATGAAGTTACTGATATTTTCCAATTTAATGGCATTTTGAATTTAGCAACTTAAACAAGTAAAATGCTCACAAAATCTTAAAATAAATCAGTAACCACGTGTTTCAATGTCAACAGCGTTCCTTGTAAACGACTTCCGGAAGATTTTAAATTTCAAAAGTCAATGTCCATTGATGGTTGTCTTAAGTATTTATTCCGGAAAAATATAGGTAAAAACAATACGGGCATTTTTATGTTTGTTATGCACCACAGTGCCGTATGAATACATAAATTCAGTAGGGAATTATATTTGTAATTTGTTCGTCAATACGCATGAGCGAATTAAAATATATCGTGAGTTTTATCATTGTATTATTTATATAGCCAATGAAGGACGTCATGTTAGAATTTGTATTTAGATCTTCATGCTTGACACAATACATGTACATTGTATTTAAATATAACATTAATTTGCATTTAAATCTTCATGCTTGACACAATACATGTACATTGTATTTAAATATAACAGTAATTTTTATTTAAATCTTCATGCTTGACACAATACATGTACATTGTCGTTAAATATAACATTAATTAGCATTTAAATCTTCATGCTTGATAGGAATTCTAAAGAATATATAAGTTACATGTTTTAAAGAAATCGAGAACAATAACAGAACTGTGACATATGGCAACATTTGAAAATCTTTAATAAAATTCAAAAGCAAACATGCTAAGAAAAAGATTTGTGTGATAAAAGATAGTTGACATTGTAACTGGTTTGTCTGATTTTATTATGAAGGAAAGTGAATAATTTAATGAATTGTTGGTTGCTGCTTAACTTTTCCATACATTCAGGACGAGAACTNCAGACAATAGACTTTCCACAAGTCATTGGCCCGGTTGTCATAGTATTACTTCGTTTCTTTGTGGACGAGAACTACAGACAATGGACAAAAGTATTCGCACGCTTCCAATTTTCCCTATATATTTCATATAAAACAAAACATTTTCAGAATCTTATACTGAAGTCAATTCACACCCGATTTCGATAATATGTATATCAATAAAAACATAATTTTTTGTAGTTTTACTGTATAATTTAAAAAAAAAATTCTATGATAAACATTTTGAGAATATGCAAGCTAAACACACAACTGAATTAATTTCTTTCGAAATACAATGCTTTGATAGTACCTTTGTAGACAAATTATTTAAGTATGTGTTTAAATCATGGCGATTTGAAAAACTTGCTTCAAAGCGTTATTTCAAAATTACTACTATAAACTACATATCTTTCTGCTTTCGTTGATAAAATAGTGATTAAAATCGGACGGAATTGATTTTAAGATAATATTTTGAAAAACTGTAGTTTTATATGAAATATATAGGGTAAATTGGAAGCGTGCGAATACTTTTGTCCATTGTCTGTAGTTCAACACCACAAAGAAACGAAGTAATACTATGACAACCGGGCCAATGACTTGTGGAAAGTCGAGGATGGACTAAGCGTTTAGGCTTTTATTATGGCTACTATGATCATACTCTTTTCGAAATCTACACATGAGGTATTTCCCATGACACGGGAGTGTGACACTCTCCAGGCATGTTATCCACGGTCAGACTTTTCGTATCAAAATCTGACACTCCCCTGAAAATATATGTGTGTGTTAAGCATTAGCAACCGTGATTAATGTCTCCAGTTTTACTTAATGGGTTTCACAGTTTAATTATAATTCCAGTAATTATTATTTTCTAACATTCTTTTTGATAAGTAGACTTTAAATTGTTTATTTTCTTTTTTATCTTTTCTTTATGTTTTCAAATACTTTTGTCCATTATCTTTTTCTACTCCTTTCCTAAATGTTTTGTTTCATTAATTAATGTGGTTCTTCTAAATATTTTGGAACGTCTTTTAGCACCATGGTTTGTTTAATTGTACAATACAATTATTTATCCTTTTTTATAGAATAATATGTCCAAAAAGTAGTTTTTCTGATTAAGTTAACAGACAACAAATTTTATCAACTGTAGAATCAACTGAAAAGGTATATTAACATTTCCTGCCTATTATTCCCATTCGTCTAAAATTTTGTTAACTTTAGCATGATCAATGTTTTCAATCAAGCATGCTGACTTCGTTTTCACACTTTTTAATATTTTCTTCGTGTATTTCTAATGAATTATGTCCATAATTAATTTGAATATAAGCTAATGCGAGAGACAGGGGAGAGTGTACATCGGAGTAAAGCTTACTCGGATCTAATATCGAAATTTATTTTTAGGGTTATGGTGTTTAACGACACTTTCAATAACGTGGCAGTCAGTTTTATTGGTGGAGGAAACCGGAAAAAAACTACCAACCTGCCTCAAGTCACTGACAAAGTTTATCACATAATGTTGTATCGAGTACACCTCACATGCGCGTGATTGGAAATCACAGCGTTAGTGGTCGAAAAAGCATGTATGAATGTATAATTATAAGAAAATTTGGCGATATTATACAATCTCCAAACCAGACATATCTTGTCATAATTTGAGCTTAAATTTAAGAATTCGTTTTCAATTTCATTTCTTGGATTATTAATATACAGTATATTTACATTCCCAGTTGGTAAGACTCATTGTTCTTAAGGTCAAAATCGGAAGGAACAAGTAGTCTTGACCAGATGTCGTATCGGACATGGTAGAGTAACACCTAGTTATCTATTTAATAATGAGGAATGACCGGCATGTATTCTGTGTAATTCCAATTACTCACTAAAACATGTTTTAATTGGCTACATTCTACAACGTCAATACTAAATTTGATTTATTTACAAATTTCGCAGGGAACATAAATTTGAATTTTTTTTTAAATAAATCAATTCATATACAAAAATATAGTTAAATAACATACTTTCTAAATATATGCTTTTATCCTTTTAATGTTTCTTTTATTTGTACATGTAACCCGTTTGTTTTATAGACAAATATGTTTTATTTCTAATGGTCTTCTGAGTAAACAGAAAATTTGTTCACGCCACAATATAGCTGAAATATTGCTAAAATTGGCGTTTACCACCAATCAATCAATAAGAACAAAGAAATCTGCAATATTTGTTTTTTATCAAATCAACGAATTACTCCCCCTGATTTTACTCTACTATGCTTAAATTTAATTTCATTCTAATAATAAATTCCGGTAACTCAATTTCGTCTTTTTTTTCCCTTTTTTTTGTTTTGTTTCGACAAACAGTCAACCATAATGGCTAAACTGATCATAAGTAATTGCAATTTTTCTGATTTATAAATCTACAATGGTAAGAGTTATTTTATCCTCGATGGTTGGCCTAGTCTTTGTCTGGAGTAGTAGTCTCCCTAGAGCGTTTATTAGGTCTGGTTGTTAATCGGAGAGACTCTATACGTTCGTTGTCTCGTAACGAGTTCGTCTGTCTCTTAAAAGAACCACTTTTGATTTTTTTTCTGTTTTTCTTCCGTCATGATTGGATAAAGCTGCGCTTTCTCTTCTGTTTGATCTCAATCTGGAATTGTTCATTAACACCGAAAGGTTTACCCCTTAAGTATTTTTCTGCCCTTTTCACTTGAGCTAAGTCTTTATAATAGAGAAATTGTGCTACTAATGATCGTGGTAAACTTTTACTGAATCGATCAACGTTTCCAAATTCGATGTGATGAGTAATATTCATCTCTTCATGAATGATACTTCTCAACTTTTCTTCACAATTTATCATGCGTTTGTTCTAGAATACCTGTAAATACCAAATTACTTTTCATGGATCGACATTGCATCATCAAAGTCAATCTGTTTTGCTTTTATTTCTTCAACATTTATCGGCAACGTATCAGGTTTCAATTTTGATTCATCAAACATGTTTCCCGTCCCCTGTAAAATGGATTATATATCAGAAGCTCTTGCTTTTGCATGACTAACATCACTTTCCACTGTAATTACTCTTGCAGTCAAAGAACTTGATCTGTTTTAGGGTGGTTGTGTTTTCCTGTATTTTTAGTGGGGTTCGTGCTTCTCGATATTTAGTTTTATATGTATGTTTGTAGAACGTTGTTTGTCCTTTTCTCCTTTTTCTTTTAGTCATTGTGTTGTCTGTCCTTTGATTTACAGATTCCGATTACCCCTTTAGTATCTTCAAACTCTTCTTACTACCTTATTCAATATGAAGGACATTTCGAAGTTTTCTCCAAAACATTACGACTATCGGTTAATATATGGGTAGATCATTTGTCAGTTTTGACTTCTTGTCTCCCATTTTGGTTGATTCGTATATACCTTCAATGGTTTCAACATTAATGCTGTGTGTGAATGATACGAAACCGACTGAGATCACAGGTAGGTAGCTAAATGTCAAATATGATTCCCACAACATTTATTAATGGGTGCAGTAGAGTTCGGAACCCAGACCAAGAAATAGAACAAAAGTACATACACGTAAACATAGTAGATTTGCGCTATAACCAAGGATTTCACAGATAAACAAACCCATCCGAAAAACAAACACAGAAACGCGTCCTGTGCACTAAATTAGGCATTAACGCTTTTAATCAATTAATCAATAGATGTTTTCATTAATGATCGTATGACGTAATTACACTCAATATATAATTAATATGAGAGTCGAATTAACGAGGCTGAACATGAATGACAGGACCATTTAAGAATATACTAATTTTATCCGAATGATTGTATAATATCATTGGAATAAATAAAAACAAGACCAAATAAACAAAATTTACAAGCATCGGAAATAAAATATATTTTCTTCCTCATCTAATATAGTTCACTAGTGATAGAAATTATATAAAGCGTCACGAATTAAAAAAAAGTTCACAGTGCTATTCAAACGTTTTCTTCCTGAAAGTAATTACAAGTAAATAGATGCACAACTGTAGCCCATAGAATATACACAGGAACCAGAAACACAGTCTATCAAAGAAAGTAGAAACCTGCTGGCTTGTTATATTTTCATATATATCGGTAACATTTTCTTCCATTTCTGCGGAATCCTCCACTTGTCTCCTCCTAAGCCAATCCCTGCAGGAAAGTTTATGTAATTGTATGATCATGCGGTACATAGCTCCTTGTTGTGAAACGTTGGATTGTTTGTAAAATACCCGAATACTGATCACTGCCAATGAAGTTGTTAGAATACTTGAAAAAAGTTGACTGAGTAAATACATATTGAAGACCGAGATATTATTAGTTGGTGGAAGTCGTTCAGATATCATTGTCATAAACACTACCAAGGTCAGCAGGAGTGTATATGAAAACGAGGTTCTCTCACCCGAATCTACCGGAAGTAAAAATACTAACAAATGAACAAGACTCAAAAGAACAACTGGTAACATGATGTTCAATAACGGAAATAGATATTCACGGCTAATAACTATTGTAAATTCGACCTGATCTTGTTTGGTAGTAACACCAAGAAGCTGAAATGTTATAATTCTTTTGGTTGCGACTGCAGAGTTAGGTTTAATAGCCCATTCACCATTGGGCATGGCTGAATCTAGATATATTCCATAGTCTGAAGACAGTGTTAGCTCTCCTCTGAATCCTGGAGATAAGATCATGATGGTACATTTATGTTCATCAAACGGGTAATATGTCACGTCCGATTCACATGTCACACCGTAAAATCCAAACGTCACAAAGATGGCATTTCCGTTAGAATAATATGTTGTTTTAGACGTTACAATTTCCATGTCATTGTTATATGTATAGAACGAGTATCCGTCAACACCGTTCCGTAAAAACACCATTGGCATCCATGTTTTCAATATTGGCAGTTTTGTGACGTAGATACCGCCATAATCTTCAGGATCCCAACGTTTTATTTCGTCATTCCAGAAGAAAATAAAGGAACTGGTGAATGTTAGGGTTCCAGATAGTTCGTTGAAATCCTGAATGGCACCGAATGACATTAAGATATCGATATTTACAGAATCTATTTGGTTAATCCTTGGCTTAATATATCGTGACATGTTGGTCAGATCAAAATGAAGATGCTCCATATCTTCAAACACAGCACATTCTGATTGTATAATGAGATACACATATAAGATACCAATTAAAGCTCTGGAAGCCATTCTTACCTGTATCGCAGGTACATGTAGTGATATTCCTTGTTATTACACGATCATGTTGATTAAAACTTTATGTTTTATTAAAACATATTTTGATAATTACAATGACAAAAACACTATTTGATGATGATTGAAATTCGCTACTGTTTATTTACATACTAAATGGATGTGGCTTGTATTATTGTGTCTGTATCATTACTGTGATTAAACTCTGTCATCTATAGTCAGGCTTTTAATATATTGACTCAAGTTGCATTGTATTAAGCTTTTAGTCATGTGTCAGTGGAATACTGGATGATAAGATAAATTAAAATCGTCTAATTATATCACAAACGTCAATAGTAACACGTATAGATCTGCAAAGTTTGAATTTGTATTTTATTTCACTACGAGAATGTACACTAAAAAGAAGAGTTTGAAGATACCAAATGGGTAATCAGAATCCGTAAATCGAAGGACACAACACAATGGCCAAAAGAAAAGGGAAAAAAGGAAAAACAACGATTTATGAAACACTACACATAAAACTAAAGATCGAGTAACACGAACCCCATAAAAAGCGGGTGTGACCTCAGGTGATCCGGATGGGTAGCCAGTCCTTGCTCCATAAAAGGCACCATTGAAGTATCATGTCGTCATTATCTTCTAGACCCATGTCAAATTTCACAAGTGTACAATGTCGGTCGTGCTCCATTTGTCGAAAGCACAATCGCGTCTTTACCTTTTTCCTTAGCCATCTGAGTTTTAATATCAGTACATTGTAGCACAACGTGTGCTACTAGTGGTGCATGAACTATTTAACCTTCCGGAGCACATTAGTCTTGTGGGATTTCTGTGGCTCAATGTGCAGTTGCTTTGTAGTATTTTGCTTACCAATGTTTGTCCTTTTGTCTATTTTCATTTGGCCATTATGTTGCCGTCGAATGCCTCTGACTGCCCCTTTGGTATCTTGAAACATTTTTCTTGACATAGGTAAATTATTAATACAGAACTTATATCAATAACAAAGGTAGTTTATGTCTTTTTATTATTCCAGAAATGGGAAAGTATTTAATACATAGCTCTCTAAATTGGTATGCTTTTGAATTTATAATAATTATTTATTGTTAATAAAAGAAAAACAATCGGAGAGTCCTTCCGAAATACCAATGTATCCTTCCATTTATAATTGCGTATGACTATTTTAAAATATGGGTCAATATTCCTTTGGTTCTGAGTTTGCTGAATTCATGTACACCTTCTGGTTTTATTTGATAGCATGTTTATCAAGGTGCAAAAATGACTACCGTTGGCGAACGCATTGGTTCACCTTGGGGTTTGTGTTGTGTGTTTTGTTTTGTTTGTTTGTTTTTTGTTTTTGTCTTCGTTTAATGTGTTATTCCCATTGTTACTTGTGTCTCTAGATTGTCTATTTGTTATTGCTCCTTCGATTCTTTCTTCCGTTTATATAATAATAACGTTGTATGAGAGCAAACTATTCTGCCTCTGCTTGTTATAGATGATATCAATTTATATAATTAATTGTTCAGTTGTTATTCCCTAGGTAAATCACAAAACTTACCTTGTATTTCTCTGTGTCAATATAAAACTCATACTTTAAACAATATCTTACGAATCACTTTAGAAATGGAAGATACATTATGATATGAAGAATATAACTGAATGTAATTATGGTACCGGGACGAAAATAAAATGATAGCCTTGATCCCACCAGGGAAATCAATGACTTATAGCGTTTGGTGATGTTAACATAGTCTTAGAAATAATTCCAATGAAATTCTCTTTGTAACATTTCTGCGACAGTTAACACAAAATCACATTACGAATTTGCTGCAAAATGTCCAAGACATGCATATTTCGCTTGGAAAATTGCTGTATTTTGTTGTTTGTTACTTTATTTTTCCTGACAAGTGGAATGGAGTCAATTGAAGATATGGAAAGACTGCATCAATATTTGACAAGGATTTCTTGGGAACTGAAACCCAGGTATAACCAAAGTGAAAGTGTTGTCTTGGATATAGCGCTTAACTTAAATACCATTACAAATTATAATGAAGTGTCGGGGACATTGTCATTTTCGGGTTCGTACATATTCTATTGGAACGACGAGATTAAAAAATGGAACCCAACGAACTACGGAGGTATTTTTGCGACAAAATTGCCAATTCTGAAAACATGGATACCAATGATAGCCATTCGAAATGGTGTTGGTGGATCATCGTTCTATCAGCTGAATGACTTGGATGTACACAAGTCAACCGTAGTGTACAGCTCCGAGGGCGACGCCTTCCTGGTTATTTCCGGTCTCTATGATGTGACATGTACGTCTGATGTTACATACTATCCATTTGATAAGCATAAATGTTCTATTCTGATATTATCTTCTGATTTGTTAAATGATATCACGCTTTCACCGTTATCAGCGATGAATTTCGGTTCCTATATGCCTAATTCTGAATGGAGCATAGACGCAACAACCACAAAGACCGTTAAACAAAATGTAACATTTGAAATTTTGGGTTCTCGGAGCTATCAAGACCAGATAGAATTGTCCATTGTTATATCACGTGAATATTTATTTCCGGTTCTAAATATAGTACTTCCTGTTGTTTGCCTAGGATTTGTTCATCTTTTGGTGTTTCTACTTCCGGTAGAATCAGGAGAGATAACATCGTTTTCATTCACGCTTCTTTTAACTTTAATTGTATTTATGACCATGGTCTCAGATCGGCTTCCGTCTAGCAACGACATATCAATCTTCAATATGTATTTGCTGCACCAACTTCTATGTAGTATGTGTATTACGTCATTAACGGTTTTTAGCATTCATTTATTTAATAAAGAGATACATGATACAAACTACGGATTCGTATGCCGTTTATTACTACTACTTTATCGGGTGTCGCGGAATATGTGTACAAGGAAAACAAATAATTACAACCCAAACGTTAAAGATGTAGACGAAAATAAATCCTTATGGCGACTCGTCTCCTTGTTTTTCGACAGATTGTGTTTTTGGTGTTTATTCCTCACATTCCTACTCCAAATGATCTTCTATGGACTTATAATTGTAAGCAGAAATCATTGACGGGAAATACTTTGTTGTCAACCACTCAATGTATTTTCTTTTTCTTTATGAAACCCTTAATAAACAATAAAAACGTGCATATCGAATTCAGTGCATTATTATCAAAAGATTGGAAAACCAAAAAAAGAAAAAAGAAAAAAAAAAATTTTAAGAGACTTTGGAAGATTAAAGTAAGCCAAAAGGCCATAAATATCATACTATTATTGGGGTGTAGTGTGATTACATAATGTTGTTGGAAGATCATCCGTCAATCAGCTGAATGACTAGATGTCAATAAGTTACTAATACTTTAAAGTAAATGAAAAATTTGAAAGACAATTGTGGTTGTTTATTGGAAGATTCAACGCATTCACAATATGGAAATGGATTCCATATAATGACAATGAAGTTTAGATTGCTTATCTTCAGTTACTGCTTGAATACGCATACATGGATTTTGAATTAAACATATTTGATTTGCACAAAATATTAACAATTGGGATTGTGCACAAGTTATGACAACAGTTATTTAAACCTCGTTCCCTATATGGATTGTTAATTATTCTAACCTAGAGAATTATGAATGTCATCGTTTAGACGTTGTGATTGGATATAGTATAATAATTTATATTCCTAGAAATTTATTGACATAGGAATGTGCATTATATGGGTTAGATAGTCTGCGGTATGAAACAAAGTTTCAAATTACATCAACTCGACACACATACATGTGGCTTATATTTGACAAATATACCAACCCATTAAGACCATCTGAGGCACTGATTCTGCAATAATGTTATTATTGAATTTGTACATTTGTCATATGGAAATACTTTTCCAATATGGGTACTGATTATAGCTTCCGTTCTTATATTCAAAATGCAACGTAATCGATAGAAATGATTCAATAACTGTCCGCAAAACTCAAACTCCAATGATAGTTTAAGATTCTGCCAAGAATTTATTTTGTTCTGTTTTTTATGAACCTTGTCTTCGATTTTACTTCTAATTAAACATGCATACATTAGTTCTGCTTTGTTTCTCTTTAAAGGATCCAGGTGGCTTAATGAGTTAGGTAGTTGGATTACCTAACAACTCATACAAGCTTATCACCAATACAGCGTGTGTTCGTCCCCAGCTTTATAAATTACAAAAATGGTGTACTCTACTCGCTGCCGCAAGTTATAAAGCTTACCAGTTGCTTGTCCATGGTCGATGGTTCTCTCCGGGTACTCCGGCTTCTTTCACCACTAAAACTGGTCGCCATGATATAGCTTAAATATTGCTGAAAGTGGCGTTAAACAACAAAAATCAATCGATCAAAAATCAATCATGTTTCTCATTCATTGCTTAAAATATAAGTTATCAATTTGATATGTATGTACTTTGTTTACATATAGACTCATACACATATTGTCGTTTATTTCAGTAACATATTTGTAAATATGGCATACCAACTTTTAATTTTCTTTTCAATGTACAGACATTGTAAAAGAAAAACATATTTATCTCAACAGTGACGCATGGGTTTCGCAGGACACAACGGTTTAGTAGTTAGGCTTGTCAAATTTATATAATAATTTTGTGATAAGTAAAGGTACATTGAGGTTCAACTTTACATAATAAAATAACACTGCCTGAACAGTTTCAAAACCCAATAGAATAATCACCGAACCAGATATATCTCATTTTACATTCATCGTATTGATCTTATATGGATAAAGGAGGCGTTATTAGGTGCCCATGTGTTTTGTTTCACCCTTTTTCGCCCCAAAGTATATGTATGTTGCATTTTATCATTTATACATGCAAGTATAACCACTGTTCCAAAGAACCCGTAAGTCGACGGAAGGACCTGGTTAACCGCTGCGAAAAGTTCAGAATTAGACAACCATCACTTTTGTCGTAAAGTTTCGTTCTAGAGTAACATGACAGGTGCCACTAGTGGACCAGGAACTGTCTACATCAGGTTTTTAGTGGGGTTCGTGTTGCTTGATCTTAAGTTTTCTGTGTAGCGATTCGTATATTTGTCCTTTTTCGTTTGGTCATTGTGTTGTCTGTCTTTCGACTTACGCATTCTGATCATCTGATTTAATAAAAGATAACATGTTTATTCCGTCTTTTTTATTTTACAAATATGTATTTCAAGAAACTGACATGTGTAAACACCAATCTCATAATCGCTTTCACATTATTTATACACATTAGAGAACAGTATAAACATTACTCTTTATTGCATCCATAGCGCTTCTATTCAGCAAACAAGGCAGTACAATTATTATCATTTGACTTACATACTTATATTTATGAAAAGAAAGCTTAAACCGTGATGTTGAACAAATCAAGATATATCAACACAACGATCATCTTATCTTAACACAAAAAGACAGTATACACAGTGATGGTCAACTATTCTACTAATATCAACAAAACAAACAATCACCTCTTATCTTAACTCACTGAACACACAAAAAGACAGTATACACAGTGATGGTCAACTATTCCACTAATATCAACAAAAACAACAATCACCTCTTATCTTAACTCACTGAACACACAAAAAGACAGTATACACAGTGATGGTCAACTATTCCACTAATATCAACAAAAAAACAATCACCTCTTATCTTAACTCACTGAACACACAAAAAGACAGTATACACAGTGATGGTCAACTATTCTACTAATATCAACAAACAAAAAACAATCACCTATTATCTTAACTCACTGAACACACAAAAAGACAGTATACACAGTGATGGTCAACTATTCCACTAATATCAACAAAACAAACAATCACCTCTTATCTTAACTCACTGAACACACAAAAAAACAGTATACACTGTGATGGTCAACTATTCTACTAATATCAACAAAACAAACAATCACCTCTTATCTTAACTCACTGAACACACAAAAAGACAGTATACACTGTGATGGTCAACTATTCTACTAATATCAACAAAACAAACAATCACCTCTTATCTTAACTCACTGAACACACAAAAAGACAGTATACACAGTGATGGTCAACTATTCTACTAATATCAACAAACACAACAATCACCTCTTATCTTAACTCACTGAACACACAAAAGGACAGTATACACTGCGATGGTCAACTATTCCACAAATATCAAAAAAAAAACAATCACCTCTTATCTTAACTCACTGAACACACAAAAAGACAGTATACAGTTGTGATGGTCAACTATTCAACTAATATCAACAAAACAAAAAAATCACCTCTTATCTTAACTAACTGACCACACAAAAAGACAGTATACACAGTGATGGTCAACAATTCCACTAATATCAACAAAACAAACAATCACCTCTTATCTTAACTCACTGAACACACAAAAAGACAGTATACACAATGATGGTCAACAATTCCACTAATATCAACAAAACAAACAATCACCTCTTATCTTAACTAACTGACCACACAAAAAGACAGTATACACAATGATGGTCAACAATTCCACTAATATCAACAAAACAAACACTCACCTCTTATCTTAACTAACTGACCACACAAAAAGACAGTACACACAGTGATGGTCAACTATTCTACTAATATCAACAAAACAAACAACCACCTCTTATCTTAACTCACTTAACACACACAACCATTCCATCAATATCAACACACCGAGCAATCAATCATTTCTCACCGTAACTCACTAAAATCACACTGATATATTTTAATCTACAATTTGCGGAGAATGTATGATAACTTGTAATGGACCCTTCACTAATTGTACGTACCAGGTATCAATATTATATAATTTGTTCGAAATGAAACAAGCTGACTCACATTGTATTGTCTGTGATAAATGGCAGGTAACCATGACTACTTCATGGCATGCTATCTCATCGTGATCAATTCATATCCTTCTTCATTACATATTCATAGAATACATTTTTAAAGATTACATGTACTTTATATGATAAAAAATTACCTTATAAAATCGTACTTTTTTTCTGGGTTTTATTTAAATGGCCATGATAACTCGCCGTTAGACGCTTAGTATATAACATAAGTAAGTTAAAGTTTCTCTAGGTAAACCAATATAATGAAAAACATAACAATATACCACGCTATGGAGACGATTACTAAACCTTACATTAAAATTGTAGAAAGTGAGACAAAATTATTATTATTATTGTTTATTATTGATTCTCTTAACACGTACGCATGAGCACTCTCATTTCCTAAATTGGTGATATTTAGTATAGTTTTGTATCTCATTTCCTAAATTGGTGATATTTAGTATAGTTTTGTAACATGAAACTAAAATATAAGGAATGAACATAAAATAAATTAAATTAAGTAGTTAACTGTAGAATCTTTGATATTAAACAACTTTCACGTTTATGTTTGTAATAATGATGTTAATATTTTCTTGTCCATGTCCACTGTTGCTGAGGAACCACTCTGCAGTTACGCAGTACCAGTGTACGTCTATCTGATGTCAACTCTAAACAAAGATCCCAGAATTGTAGATTTAGTTGTTGATCCTATTGATAGAATTAAAAACAAAAACAATCACACTGTTGAAACATTTCAAAAATCTAATCGAAAAAGCATAGAAGGGGGACAACTCGATATTTTTAACACAAATACATGACCACTCATTGTCTTGGTTTGGTCCAGACACTTCAAATCAAAAGTGCCGAGGTTAAACTAGAATTATGGCTCACAACCTTCCAACTTAGTGCAACGAGGTAAGCAAAGCACAAAGGGATACGTAGTTAAAAATTAACAACACTAAAATTAAATGATTTAAATAGGGATAAAGTTAATAAAACGTTATTTTGTAAAAGAAACCTTAGAAGAAAAACCTATTAGCCGAAATATTTCCTTCACTCAATATAATATACATATAACATGATTTACCAAGGCTATATCATGTTTCTAATATATTATACCTTAAAAGTTATTGGGAGCATGGAAGCCAACATACCTAAATATGTTTTAGGTTTATGGTGTTTAACGCCATTTTCAAAAATATTTCAGTTATATCGTGGAATTTATAGAACCTTTTAAAAAATAAAATTATCCATGATAGTTCACCCATAACAATATACAAGAGACAAACAAGTAATATCTTAATAATTTTGTTACTGGTGTGTATCGCCACTTTCAACAATATTTCAGCTATATTGTGGCAGTCAGATTTATTGGTGAAGGAAACTGGAGTACCGGGGAAAATCACTGACCTGTAGCAAGTCATTAACAAACTTTATAGCATAATGTTGTATCGAGTGTACCTCGCCATGAACGGGGTTCGAACTCACAACTTTTGTAATATCTTAGTGCAAATATATATAAGTCAATACCTTGGTATATGTCCAAATCTGAGATGTAGCGTTATTACAATAGACAAAATGAATTTTTTCCTGACTTGAATTGTAATCTAGACATCTCTTTTCTCGTCCTATTAACCCACTGCTTGTCAACCCGAAATGCTAGTAAAAATATAAAGGCACTGACTTTTTACATATGAAGAGTTATTGAATAAAGCTTAGTAAATACAAACTGGAATTCATTGTAAAATAATGGATACCTCTTTCAGGATTAATTCTTAACTAACGTAATCCTAGATTATACAGACATTGATTGAGTGGTTGCTGTTTAACAGACATGTATGAATTAAACAAGATAAATTGATAACAAGTAAAAAAAAAAAAAAACTCAACCATGCACAGTATGATAGGACCAACGCAAGTGGACAATGACTTCCTCCTGTGCCCAGCAAGAGTCATCACTAGAATTATACGAAGTTCACGAAGGAATTTAGAAGAAGAAATCCCATTAAAAACGGACTTCAGCTAAAATGAAATGAAAACAACAAATGGGCGTCGCTCTCTTTTTGTCATCTTATACGATAAAGGCTAAAGAAAACCTGTTGAAATTCCCTGAAAGAATATCTTCTGAAGGTTTTAATGGCAAAAGAAATCATACAAATTGGAAATAATATCAGTTTGCCTTTTTATCGTGGAAACCACAAAACATCATGCATAAATTTTAATAAGAAATCTAAGAAAAACTTTCACAATCGAACAATGTGTAATGGTGAAGGTTTTCATAGCTCAGCCCACATCACATCGCTAGGTGGCGGATAGAAATTGCTGTCCTGCAGGTGAGTATCAGATTATAATACGGGAATCCTGATCATGGACTGTAGAGATTGCCACAATTGCTGCATGTTAAAGAGACAGGTCTGAAAGCACAGCAACAGCAACACCAATATTAACAAAACGGACGATCACCTCCCACCTCCCATCACCGAACATACAAAATACCACGACATATGATGTGGGAAATCTAAGTACTGTTTGGGAAAGGCTATATGTGGCTAGATTAAACCGATCAACGGGATCCCAAACCTGCAGTTTAGGTGAAAAAAACCGGCATAAGCTCACCTCAACTACAAAATACCACGTAATGTGACAACAATGAAAGACAACATATACATGGACAGTGCAATAACAGGGGCAATGAATACTCGTAGTTAACTGACTACCAGCTAGGAAAGTATAATATGTTAAAGACCATTAATTCAACTCTACATACGTTTCAAGCGGCAGTCAAAGGTAATTACCCCGGTTGTGCCATCACTCTCTCTCTTCTCGGTATAGTTGTTAAATATTGCTGAAGTTGCCCATTATTGCTTGAAAAATGACCACTCCACATACAACAACAAAAACCAAGCAAACACCCTGTTTGGTACATTTGGACATCTTGTTCGTAAATAAGAGGGGTTTTTAATCTTTGTTCAGGATCATTGTATTAAAATATCAGAAGAATATGCCAAATAGAACAAACGTAAATACATGAAAACAATCGCGTCTTCAAAACTGAAAAACGAAGACAAAGACTAATACAAAACCATACCATCAAACAACAGAAGCCCTACAAAGACAGTAATCCGCAAATAGGTATATACACTTAGAGAAAACCGAAGGGTCAATCAAGAATTGACAATCCAGAGACATTTGGCAATATTGGGCATACAAGACATAGGACGAAGACAGACAAAACCACACAGTACAACACAGAAAGCTAAAAGCTGTGAAACACTGAACCTACCATTTTACTATGAGAGACACTTTATCAGTTCTGACAAATCACACCACCTATTTAGTTATTTAAACAAGGACAATGAGATTAGGCCAGTCTGCATCAGTTACAATGAAATATTTCTCTATTGGTATAATATATCGGGATAATGAGATTTAGCGGGAGCCACATGTGGAGCCGGTAGCGCCTACATCTGGATTTGTACCCGATTTTTAATGGGTTTTTGTTGCTCGACCTTTAGTTTTCTAAGTAGTGGTTTTGTAGTTTGTTTGTTTTTTGTTTTTGTTTTTGTTTTTCTTTCCTTTTGGTCATTGTATTGTATAACCTTCGATTTACGGTTACCTCTTTTGGTATCTTCAAATGTTTCGTAGCTAGTCTTTATCACGGCTGAAGTGCTGATGAACATTCTCCCCTATTGGAATAATTCTTTCAGGAGACTAAATAACCAAACATCTGGTGGTATATATCTTGTAGGATGTAAGATATATATCTCCCTGCAATGTATATACAAACTATCTAGTGTTACTCTTGAACATGCAAATGTAGGAAACGTTGCTAATACTAACCTGATTGCCACCTAGACCATGACATGGTTGACCTAAAACTTCTGCGGTCGCGTCCTTAAATCCCATTGTGTCAATACAAACAGCAGTAACAAGCACACTTTTAATCTACATAAAACAGAAACAAGCACATTTTGTAATTTACACAAAGAAAACACAATCACGTTTTTAATCTACGTCAATCAGCAACAAGCACATGTTTTAAACCTATATAAAGGAAATAAAAACAATTAAGTTTATTTTATCTTCTTAAAGCAGGCATAATAACCGTATAAACTTCATTACATGGTCACGTTGTAACGATAACAGTATGTTACAACTATCAGAGGAATATTATAATGTTATTTAATCTGACAGGACTGAGTAGGTCTATATCAAGGTTAGGTTACACAAGATAAATCTATACAGTGTGTACATTTAGCAACAGTTTTAAAAGGCCTCATATGAAAATATAGTATCATTATTCCTGTTCGCAATTACTGGATAAAATACCATATGAGTTAGACGTACCTTTATGTGCAAGTTTGCTTGGTTCGTTTGGTTTGCTTTAAAGTGCATAACGCCACGTTCAACAACATTTCAGCTATACCGTTGCGGTCAGTGTCATTGGCGGAGGAAACCGTGTATTCGGATAAAACCATCGACCTGATGCATTTATCACATAATGTTGTATCGAGTACACCTCCCATGAACTGGGTTCGAACTCACAAATTAAGTGGTGATAGGCACTGATTGCATAAGTAGTTGTAAATCCAACTACCTTTCTATCACGACCACGGCGGCCCCATGTTCAAGTTGGAGGTACTATTTTATTTAATATTCGACAATCGACAATTTTATAACAATTTTTCTCGACATTTTGATCATTGTTTAGAATAGTATATGTAATTAATGATGAAATATATTTATGATTATCTGGAAATTATGAGATGAAAGTAATGAGTGATGGTCAACAATTCCACCAATATCAACAATACGAACAATCACCTCTCCTCTTAACTTACTGAACACAAAAAGACCGTGACATATGACATTGGAAATACAGGTTCTTGCATGGGACAGGCATAAACATATGTACTAATATGTGTTACATTACCAATCAAACATATTTAGACAAATATATATAATCACCTCTCCTGCATAGACATTTTTTTCTGGAAGCTTCACTGATGGAAATACGTTTTTGATGTACCATTCAAAACTATGGCAATTTAACCTTTTACGGAGCTCTTTCCTGGCTGAAACATCACCATAGTTTCCCTGTATAAAAATTTAAAAAAATGTCTTAAAAGATAAAGTTGATTATTATGAAATGATAACTAATCGATTAAAGCAAATCGTCGGCATTAAATTAATCAGAGGATCATAAGATTATGTATAGCTCACATGGTTAGACAAACATATCTTTTAATGTGCTTACTGCTTACTTTTAAGCAATCTTTTTGCCTCATCGTAGCGGAACGGAGAATCGTTGCAGTAAACATGAAACACTTCAGTTATTCAAGCTACAAAATATTTGTACTTGTAGTTTCAGAGTGGAAAATTAAAAACAAAATAACCATTTAAAATAGAAATAATTGCATATGACGATCATGTGCTTTGCGCTATTAAAACGAACTGACAAGTCTTGGTAGCTGATATCGTACGCATCCTTTGTATCAAGTGCAGTTCCAAATCATTGAGACTTGTAGTTTCAAACGAGAAGTGTCTGCCCATCAAAACCAAGTATTGCTAAATGAAACCATGTTTTTTGAAGATAGAAATAAGTTGAGGAATATTTGTAGAGGACTACACAAAAATTATTCTAATTATGTAACAAATGATTTTAATTTGTATTTAATCCAATGTTTCATTAAACTTTTACGATTTTAAAATTGAAACCACACCAACTTCAAATTGTAACATATAAGAAAATATAGTAGTTTTTCGTATACGTGAACAAGTGCAGATTATTACAAATAACCGATTATAGGTATGACAGAAGTGAAATTCAGACTAAGGGATAATGTAACCTTTGTTTCAGGGGTCATTTAATGTCACATTCAAAGAGATTACAGTTGTATCGTTGTGGTTCGTTTTAATAATGGACGAATCAGATGTAAATACAGATACCGCTGACTTTCCGTAAGTTGCTCACAAACTTATATCCGATAAATGAGTCTACCGAATAAAGTCAGAGCTGAAGAACACAGAACAATTAATCTTCAGTCACATACCAGTTTAAAATTAAGTCTTTCAAAATAATAATTCTTATATTCATCCATCCAGACTTCAGCTACCCGAACAGTATTATGTCTTAAAATTTCGAAGAATGATTTCCCCCATTTGTAAGGACTGCTAAGTCTAAAAATATGTCCAACAGCGGAACATGGATGAATCTCTAAACTGCCACCACACATCCAGATCTGTAAAATATTAGCGTTCATTGTGACAACTTTGAGAAATAACGATTATCATATAATTACATAACTAATAGGTTACTGTTTTGGTGTATTTTGCACAGAGATATTACTATAGTACATGTTTTGTTGTATTTTTATATATAAATGATCGTAATCAAGTTAAAATTGCAAGAGGATGCATTTAGCTATTCATATGGAAATTTTTATCCGTATAATATGATATCAAATTAAACTCTGCGACTTTTTGTCACTGCATTATAAAGACCATTTAAAGAAAACCGATGGTCTCAACAATTACCTAAATATTAGATAAATATATACAAGTCATCGAAAGACACAATAGTGATATAATAGTCAACTATGAAGTAAATTATAATTGCCATAATTATACTTCGTGTAAGTTTCAGTAGTAATATTTGGTACTGTAATATTTTGGCATATTACCTGGACAAGACCACATTATTATATAAATTTATTATACCTCTAATCAGAATCTAGGAATTTGATTGGTTGTTGACTAAACATTAAAAGCGGCAAATGACTCCGAAAAGGCCTATTTAAACAGAAATGACCTCGCGTGCATTATAATGACTCCAACTCGTCAAGAAACTGACCTCGCGTGTGTTATAATGACTCGGTCAATGAAATTAATTACCTGCGTCGGTTCGTTATAATGACTTCCAATTTTATTTTTTCCATTTGCTTTTTTCCTTTCCGAAATTTTTGAACCCAAAATGTTAATTGACGTGCGTGTTTATTTAATTTCCAGCGGTAACTTTTTCGAAATGAACTATACTCGCGCATAGGCGCAACAACTATGTGTATTTACGTCTGCTGTGTACACAAACATATTTATCATGGCGGACGATAGATTCGCAAAGCTATCGGCAGACAATTTACAGTCAATTTTAGAAAACATGGACACTGCCAACACTAAAAACTGCATAGAAGCAGGTAAACGGATATTGGCGGATTATTGTGGAGCCAAAGAATTGATTTATGATAAAATTATTGAGAAACCAATACCAATACCAATATACCAATATTTTATTCCAATTAAGGTCCCTCAAGGGGCAATGACAAATATACATTTATAATTTAAATACAGTTACAGCAATACAGAATGGAGACATATGTTCATACACAAGACAATTCTAACTATTTAAATGATAATATGTTATAGCAAGTGGGCTGTGTTTGGCAGCGCGACCCGA
>MJUT01058203.1:121095-143697 GCA_002080005.1 Gigantidas platifrons
ACGGTGCTTAAGAATTGTTTGTTGATTCTCCCTGTGTCTGATCCAGCAAAGCAAGCGGCCCAAATAGTAAAACATCATGTGTTTGATGAAAAGAAGGACTGTGATTGCTTAACTGGAGGAGACACCAGGGGACGGTGCTTAAGAATCGCATTTCGATTCTCCCCGTGTCTGATCCAGGAAAGCAAGCAGTAGTGCTACTAAGATTAACAATGAAAAATTTGTTATTCAGTCACTTAAATTACCTGCAGTATTTATAAATAAAGTGACACAACTCTTTTAAAACTGATACATCCTCACAGGTCATTAACCAGTAAAATTTTTCTTGAGGATTTAATTGTAGAAAATTGTGACTTGATTGAGATATTGTTCTGAGCAGCTGTTGTCGCTCTTCTCTAAATTTGCTGCAGCAAAGGAGAAAATGAATTTCATCCTCTACCTCTCCCGAGTCGCACCGCCCACACAGCCTATGGTGTGGAGGGATACCCTGGTATCTACCAGTCTCAATATGTAAACGATGTGCTGAGATCCTTAGTTTTGCTAAACTTCTCCTGTGCTCAAGATTACCAATAACAGATAGATAATTTTCAAACCCAAAATGTACTTTAAATGTGGTGTAAGTGCGAAGCTTCCCCTCTGAGTATTGTATCGTCTGTTTTTTCCATAGTTCCAAAAAACCCTCTTTGATTTGTCTACTAAGGCTGGTTTTTGAAATTTTCTTTCCTTTCAACTGACTAATTGTTGGAAAATGTTGAAGTATACGTTGGAGAGATCCGTACCATGATGATTTGCTTTGATTATATAGTTGTTTTGATTGTTCATAAGCGTTTTGTAGTAAAGGAAATTTTTCTAGATATTCAAGTCGGTTCCAATAATGGAAGATACTTTTTATAATATCGTAATAGAGTGGGAAACGACCAAGTTCTGACAAAACAGCAAAGTTAGTAGTTTTTTTATGAACACCTAAGATAAACTTACAAAATTTAGTATGTAATTTTTCACAAATGAGATTAGAGTAAATTCTATCTGGAGATAAAGTTTCATTTCTAAATCTAGCTGTATTTGAGTTAAAGGTTCCCCATATTTCACAGCCATAAAGTACAATGGGCTTGATTGTGTGATCAAATATATGTACACTAGTTTTTGGTTTTGGGTTTAGTGAGAGAAAATCTTTCTGAAGTTTAAAATATGCTTTCAAACTTTTCTTATAGAGTTCATCCTGAGCATAGGAGAAAGTCCCAGAAGCACTAAAGTACACACCTAAGTATTTGCAGTGTTGTACACATTCAAGTTCACATGCTTTGTAATAAAATTTATGACGTAAGTGCCCGCCTGCCTTGTTGAAGACCAGTATTTTGGTTTTAGTTGGGTTAACTGTCAAACACCAATCATTACAATACCAAAGGCAAGCATTGCCAAATTTCTGATAAACTTTTATGCGGAGGTACGCAAGAAGAATGGAGGTTTTTACTCACGCACGTCAATGATCAGTCTCCGTTTTGGGATTCAGCGTCATTTCCTAGCGAAAAGTAAGTTCGACATAGTAAATGATGAGGATTTTCGCCTTCCAAATGAAATGTACAAAGCCGTTATGACGCAGATCAAAAGGTCAGGCAAAGGGACGGTTCAGCATAAAGAAGTAATCAGCGATGCAGACATTGATGAACTTTATAGTTCAGATGCTGTCTCTGTTGATAAAGGGTTACAGTCCAAAGTGTTCCTTGATGTTATGTTTTACACCTGCAGGCGGGGGCGTGAAAATCTCAGAAACATGAAAAAGTCTGACTTTATTGTGAAAACTGATGCTCAAGGAAGACGCTTCTATGCAAACGTGGCCAAATATAAGACAAAAAACCATACAGGTTCAGATGTAGCAGATGACGACATGTCATCGGGCAGGATATATGAAATGCCAGGTATTTTTTATTAAATAAAATAACAAAAAATTCATCAAAGTTAACTGGTTTCTTTGCATTGCTTGGGAACACCATTAATACAGCAACAAAAAGATTATGATACATACAAAAAAATGTACATTTACATTTACATGTAATTTTGTATGATAAACCATGTGATGTAATGCACATAAATTTAGGCACGGTCTCACAGAGCATATACAGCTATACAAAGAAGTATGTCGCAAATACAAATGAGCGTGTGAATGTCTCTTTCAGTGAAGCGTAAACATCCTTAATTCACAACCGGTCATATCGTGATCCGTCAAGCCATGTTTTTGAGCTATTGTTGGCATCAAATCGACAGAAAAATCATTCGTTGTCGTTATTTGAGATAAATAAAACATTTATCGTCAATCATCACACCAGATCTCGCATAAGTTATACATGTACCAAACTGTTATTGTAAACCCACACTTAAATTTTAATGGAAAAAAATGTAAGAAGTATGGGTACATTAAGATTTTGCAATATTCAAGATGTTTTTTTTTTTGTTTTGAACTAAACATTTATTTGTGGTTTCAGGTAGTCCTAGGTGTCCTGTGGCTAGTCTGGAGAAATACTTGTCGAAGCTTAACCCTAATTCAGAGTGTTTCTGGCAACGCCCTAAACGTCAGGTCAAAGATGGTGGCTCTTCTTGGTACGATAACATAGCTGTCGGACACAATACTCTTGGAAATTTTATGAAAACAATCTCGACAAAAGCAGAGCTCTCCCAGATTTATACTAATCATAGCATTCGAGCTACGTGTATCACCGCCTTGGACAACAAGGGCATGGAAGCTAGACATATAATGTCAATAAGTGGACATAAGTCCGAAACTTCGATCCAAAGTTATTCACGATATGTTAGCGAGGAGAAAAAACATGAAATGTGTGCAGTTTTACAAAATATTGTTCAATCAGCCTAATACTGAGCAACCGCCTACAACTACAAGTCTACCAGTCGCAGAAACAAACAAGGCCGGATCACCTGATAACTTTAACATAAATCAGGTTCAGGATTATGAGGTGCAAGAACTAAACAGTTTTTGTCCGAGCTTACAAGTATGATGGAGGTGCCCGATGAACACAAGAAAGAAAACAATTCAAATAAAAAAAAACAGTTCCACAAGTCAAATTGGGCCAATGTTTAAAAATGTTAAATTAGTTCAGATCCATTATCATATCAACAAAAACTAATTTACAGAACCAGTTGAAATTACTGTTAATCTACTTTGTTGATGTTGTTGTTGTTATAATGTTGATGTTTTAAAAAAAAAGAAAACCAATCTACAACTGCTCTTTTATATTTATTATCTGTATAATAAAACAAATAATTAATCTTTATGGGGTCAACATGGGGAAGTGAGGTCCCTTGACCTGACCCACTCGCTGACCTGACCTGACTTCGGCCGTTGGCCTCAGTCAGGTCAGGTCACCTCGTAGGTCAGGTCTCGGGTCCTCAATTCCCCATGTTGACCTCATAAAGAGTAATTAATTGTATAATAATCCTTCGTCATCTATACGTATTTAACGGAATACTGTTCAAACAAGGTGTTAGTATCTTTTGTAAATGTTTGTCATAAAGTCTGGTTGAAAGAAGTTGACCATTGGTATCACATTTTAGGTAAATGTCATGAAATGAGGCGGAGGGGGCTGTTTCTATTGTTTGATATTTGGGTTAAGTTAATGGCATCCAGTTAACACATTTTTTATCATTAATTGACAGAACATCATCACTATGCATAAAAGTGAGTTTAAAGGCTTTCAGTTCTGTAATTGTTTTTCGTCGACAAGATTTTGTAAAATGTCTTACTCATGGGAGTATATGAACAGATTGGAAATAAGAGGGGCACAGTTTGTTCACATATGTATGCCGATGACTTGTTGAAAAATGTTCTCTCCGAAATCGACAAATATGTTAACAAAGGAACTCCAACATACTGATGACTTCAGTTTCAGCTTAACGCTTTTAACACCTTTTGCCTTTTGCTTCGTGCCTGATAAAATAAATGAATTCGTGTTGTATATGTGAGGGCTGATATTGACTCGAATGTGGACAACACTTGCATGACCGCATCATTTCATTAAGGGGGGAGAGTTGGTCCAATAAAAGTAGCCTAACCCCACCACTTTATTTACTGAGCTGTCTGTAGCAAGCCATGACAGTGATCCGTCATGTATTTGCTCCGTTTGGTTTGCACTTTGTAGCTAATATTAATTGTACTGTGTGTATTTGTCTTAGTCTATGATTTGTTTTAAATTTACTTTGGTCAATAATGGTGCCTGTAGTTCTTTCTGCCATTTTCTTGTAATTCTATATTCGATTTTGTTCTCAGATATCAATAAAATACAAATTAACAGAGTAACAGGTAAAACATCTACAGTTTGAATGGTGAAAATAAACCAGTAACATAAAGTTGAAAATGAGCAATGATTCCGCGATACAACAAAAAAACATTGCACAATATAAAGCGCTTAGTAATTAACAAGTTTCTATTCAGTGTGTTTTGCGTTATGATGACGAGGGTATTGGTGTTAATATTAATCCGATATTTATTTTTATCATTTTAAACTAGGATACATGTAAAATATTATGCATATGCCATTGTTATACTTATTGTAATCTGTAATGTGACCTTTTATAACAGTTTGAAAAGTTTTCAGAAGCCGTAAATCGAAGGACAGACAACACGAAAGAAAAAAGTCAAACAACTAAACCACGATAAACAAAATATTACACAGAAATTAAAGATCAAGCAACAGGAAGCCCACTAAAAACCGGGGGATGTAAACTCAGGTGCTCCGGAGTGGTAACTAGTTCCAGCTCCACATTTGGCACATGTCGTGTAAAAAAAATTTATCCATTGATTTTGAGATATTATTTCTTTCACGGTTTATAACGTGATTCATTCCTGATATTGCTATGGGTTGACATAAAACGTGCTACGTACCCGGAATGAGATTTCCAGATTTTCTCCTCCCCATATATCCAGTCCTTCATCGTACGTTCCCATTCTGGTGAAAAAATCTCTAGATATTGTAAACAAACCACCTGCTATAGTTGGAGATCTAAATGGAAATAAGGTTTTTGGTTTATGCTTGTGATGTTTAACGCCACTTTCAACAATATTTCAGTTATATCGTGATGGTCAGTTTTATTGGTGGAGGAAACTGGAGTACCCGGAGAAAACCAACGACCTGTCATTGACAAACTTTATCACATGATGTTGCATCGAGAACACCTCGCCATCTGATATTGTTGGAGATATAAAGGGAAATAATCCAACAGAACATTGTTATTCATTCGAAACACAAAAGTCGGGCTTTCTAACGACAACGTTGATTTTAACTATAATGTACTTTGCATAGCATCATTATCTCTTAAGATAATTATTATAAAGCTTGTGACATCTTTTGATATTTGTCAGCGACGCATTGTCATCGTTTCATAGACAAAATAAAACATTTTGTACATTCCCGATTTGATTCTAAAATTACACGTTTTTATACCATTTTAATGTGAGTTATTTCCCTTGCGACAGACAAAATGGTACCTGTTCTATCAAAATCAATGTACAAGTCAACGAAGAGCGTATAATTTTTTCATAATTTGTAGATAGTTGAACTTTAAAAAAAAATCGGGATAATTCTACATTCACAAGCTGTTAAAATATGGAAATTTGAACAGATTGTGAGACAAAAAACATGTTATTTGCGTGAACTTAAGCATCTCTGTTTTCCGGCATTGGAGGGAAATAATTCCTACACAGAATATATAATTTACAAATCACAGGAGGAAATATACGAATTGACTATCAGAAGAGACAATACTGAAATTAATAGTAGTACATTGAACGCACATCACTTTGCAAATTCTACCGATTAAGAGTTTTTTTTTTTATTCTGGACAACTTTGATATCATATACCTAAAACATAGATGACTTGGTTAACTCCTACGGAATATCTGTGTCACAAATAACCACAGACATATTCTGTTTGATGTAATTACCATCCCGTTCTTATTTCTGATTCATCGCCGGATTTGTAACCAGATTAACAGGATACCACTAGTATATTTAACCGATAATATTGCTAAAAGTGGCCTTAAACACCATAACCCCTAACCACTTTTCGGAACACCTGAGTTAATTCCGTGTTTTGTGTTGTGTTTGTGTCGCTCGGTCATTAATTTTCCTATGTAGCGTTTGTCCTTTTGTGCCATTTATTTTGGCCGTTGTATTGTCTGTCCTTCTTTGAATCTTTTGGGTCATTTAGTCGTCGAAATTGGCATGTGATCTGTTGCATTTGTATATAATATAATGTCAGGGTCGTTATTATCCACGAAGGTGTCATATTCCGAGCAGGCAATTTGTCTTTGTAAGAAGTATTTGTATACCACAATTTGAAGAACTCAGAAACCACACAGATGACAACGGTATTATGTCGTAACCACAATTCCGTCCCTCTATCCTTACTTATGACCTATCATTGGAGTATGAACAGGGTGGGCATTACTGGTCGTAATAGTGGATCAGGGACTGCCTACCCTTCCAGGGCATATGAGTTCATACCGGTTTTAAGTGGAATTCGGGCTGATCCATCTGTTGGCAGCATTTTGTGGACCCTTGTATAGTTTTCCTTTTTCGCGTTGGGCATGGCTTTGTCTGCCCTACAACATTCAACTTCTGATTACCTCTTTTGGAATCTTCAAACTTTTCTTGATTAAGGTTCCTAAATGTATATAATAATTCCACTACATTAAGCATCACATAAGCAAAGTACTTCACTGGATCGTCTTTCCTCTTCATTGTATCTTTAATGTATTGGGGAATCGCATCCCATTGGAAGTTCATGATTGTAATATCGAATCCGCCAACGACCACTATGGCATGTGTGCATTGTGGTACAGTAAAATATGTTACATTAATCGGAGGAATACACGGAGCAACAGCTAGATTCGCATCATTTCTGACTCTGTCATGTAGAGGTTCTAACCAGCCTGAAATCCATACATGCATATAATAGATAACATTTACTTACTTAATTGGCTCTGCATTTGAATGATGTTCATCCTTCAATTGCTGTGTCATACTCGCCCAGTTAAATGAGACTTTCTCTATATCAAATCCTCCCAACGCTGTGATGACAGCTGTTGTTTGCTGTGTGCTGAATGTTGCATGATTGATCATTGGGATAAGTGGTGCTACAGCAATTGTGGGATCCGTCGCTATTCTATCTAACAATGGTTCTAACCATCCTAAAAATCAATTCTAATCTATTTCACTACCATGCAATGTATAATCATTACATCCATGTATCATTATTAAATTTACTAATGCTAGGAATTGAAGTGAAGAAAGTATATTTATTACATAGAAATATGTGGAATAAAAATACCAGAAGCGCCACAGCGATATCAGCCCATGGGAAGATATCGGGGCAAAAATGTGATAACACGATATCAAGCCTTTCTATAAATAGATCAATGCATGACTTTTTCCATAATAGAACTGTTATCCCTCAACCGATATCGATCACTCATATCCATATAAGTTTGGTGTCTGTGTGGGAGGTTAATTTTGTTCTTTTTAATTCTATGTTAAAATATGTGATAAATAGGTTAATGCATGACTTTTTTTCATTTCAGGACTATTATCATCCCTCGACTGATATCGACCCTCTGGCCGATATCGGTCTCTCGTGATGATAACAGTCCTGATATGGAAAAGAGCATGCATTAATCAATAAGTATTATCAAATACTACTAAGTAGCTATCACAGAAAATTAAACCATGTGTGAGAAAATGCATTTGTATTTAATAGAATAAAGACAGCAACATAACACATGAACCAATCCGTGGTGCAGTAGATCGTGGGTTCACTTTATTGTCGCTTCACACCAAAGACTGTGAAATCCGTTTTGGCTGCTTCCTCGCTAAGCAACAGCAATGATGTGTAAGAACACATAGTGGTTGGCTCGGGGTCAGAATAATGTGATCGGAAGAGGTGACACACGTCGACCAGCTGACTGTTTATTCAGTGCGCTATAATTAATACAATTTCACTATTCGATTACAGAGATTCAAACAGTTATACAGATACAAAATATGTCATATTTAATAGCCGTTTTATAGGGTAGATTAAAAGATTATTTTAACGTTGTCATATCAAGACAACTAACTTTGTGGACAGTATTTACACATACAGGAGATTATTGATGGTACACATTACACATATGATTTGACCTATGAACTTTACCTGGAAAGCATTCGATGTGTGAATCCAGAAATGTCAGTGTGTCACCAGTTGATATAGAATACCCTAGTAGACGAGCTCTTACTAATCCTTCCCGTTTCGTTGTACGCAGTATCTTCACGTTTTTCAGAGTAGCTACATAGTCGTCTAATGGCTCTTTCAAATGGTCTGTTGAAACAGAACAATGACAGTTTATAACTGGACTAATGGCATCGGTTAAAACAGGGTGAATTATATAGAGATATGATAATATGTTTTTTTTAATCAATCCAATAAATTAATTATATAAATAAAAAATTAAATATAATATAACCGTCATCAGGTACGCTCAAAATCGAAAGCCATATAATTTAAAGTTTGGAACAGTACAACCAAAGGTCCTAGACAGGAGAGACAAAATTGACTAAGGTCACATATACCTGAGGGAGTAGAACCTGAGTTTTATTAATACTTACATTGTTTAGGAACAGTAAATTTCAATAACAAATATCTATACACCATGTCAGTGTCGAAACACTGACTACTGGGCATATACTAATCTATCTTATAGGTGACGAAGCCTCTCATTTTAATTTGTCTTTTAGTTTTGAGTCAGAAATAGTTGTGTAGAGAGCAGATAAGTCAATTGTTTTAATGCTATTGCATGAGGAAATGGTTTATTGTATGTACTCTAACAGATCTTTAGATCTATTCAGAATCCACATTTGTCTCACACCACCCTATCTGTAACTAGTGTGACCGTAACTATGAAACACCATTTTGACTGCTGATAGAATAGATGTTAATAATTTAGAAAGAGATTATATAACGCGATTCAGTGTGTGACGGAAGATCCAGTTCTGCATCATTTGTTGAAATTCTATCGGAACACATCGGAGTATATGTATGGTTGCTAAGTAAATTGTGAATACTTATATCCTTTATCAAACAGTGCTTTTTGTCTGCATGAACAACAATACACTTATCATGGTGGTGGAACAGATGTGTAGCACAACATTTGGGTCTTTTAAGATCAATGATGCGGCCAATATTAATAAAGCGAACAACCACCTACACCTAAAATAATTGAAAACAAACAAAAAGAACACGACATATGGCCATGAAAATCCAGGTCCAGCTTGGGACAAGCATAAACATGTTAATGTGATTCCAAATCTCCCCTCTGATAAACATGTTAATGTGATTCCAAATCTCCCCTCTGATAAACATGTTAATGTGATTCCAAATCTCCCCTCTGATAAACATGTTAATGTGATTCCAAATCTCCCCTCTGATAGAAATGTTGCTAATTGTGGAGTATTTGCGTCTCATATGGCTAGAAAATATTATCAGATTTATACATTTAAACTTTACAATTGTATATGCATTTGTTTGATATATTTATAAGTAATAATGACTGAGTGAAAGCTATATATGGATCAAATAGATAGTAATCGCTTTCATTTGAATTGTTTCCTACGTAAAATTGACAATCAATTATAAATACTTATTTTTATCTCATTTTACAAAATTATCAAAATCATTTATGATAAAATGAGTACATCTTTAATTGTCTAATCAAATCTGACCTTAACTATCACATGCCCTAGCAATTAGGGTGTGAGTTATGAAGTTTAACGCCACTTGCAACAATATATCAGCTATATCAGTGCTTAGCTTTATTGTAGGAGGAAACCAGATTAACCGGAGAAAACCACCGACCTGTAAAATATCACTGTCAAACTTTATCACATAATGTTGCTTCGAGTATACGTCACCATGAGCGGGATTTGAACTCCCTACTTTAGTGGTGACATGAACTGATTGAACAGGTAGTTTATAAGTCCAACTACCATACAATCACAACCACGACGGTTCCTAGCAAGTAGGAAGCAGAATAATTGAATGTATAGAAAAACAAAACCCACCTAGATCAGAGAAATCATCTACCAGTATTATCTCGTGAACCAGATTGGCAGGCGATCTGTCCAGTATACTATGAACTGACCGAAGTAGTACTGACCAAGCTTCGTTGTGAAAACAGATTATAATGCTTGTGTTTGGAAGGTCTGTTCGATATGTCTTTGCTTTACACCTATAAAATGGAAGGTGGAAGATATGATGTTGCATTAACGTATCACAAGAGGAATGATAGGAAGAAATTATTTGTATTAATAAACATATGTGTACAGTATGAAATGACTTTAGCACTTGAATAATAACATTTCCTATTTAATCTCAGCTGTTGACGCAAGCGCTACGCAAATAAGGCTACATTGTTCAGATGTTGAAGTCAACGTTACACAATTTATGCGATCGCCATCACTAATTGGTGGAACGTCACGAAATGTTCTTTTATCAAATTGATAATTTCCATTTTACGTATAGTGTTTCTTTCCTCGGTAAGTAGATATACTTTTACTGGACTTGACCAACTGACTAATACGGTGTGTGTATTATAAGTACTGTTTCTTTCCTCTGTAAGTAGATATACTTTTACTGGACTTGACTAACTGACTAATACGGTGTGTGTATTATAAGTACTGTTTCTTTCCTCTGTAAGTACATACTTTTACGGGACTTGACTAACTGACTAATACGGTGTGTGTATTATAAGTACTGTTTCTTTCCTCTGTAAGTACATACTTTTACTGGACTTGATTAACTGACTAATACGGTGTGTGTATTATAAGTACCGTTTCTTTCCTCTGTAAGTACATACTTTTACTGGACTTGATTAACTGACTAATACGGTGTGTGTATTATAAGTACTGTTTCTTTCCTCTGTAAGTACATACTTTTACTGGACTTGACTAACTGACTAATACGGTGTGTGTATTATAAGAAACAATATCGATATACCCTTTTGCGAGAACATCGGTTCACCTTTTAATAAACAAAAATAATTAGGGGAAGGGTGAGACGGTATTGATCAGTCTTTTAGTTCATTATTATTTGTCTTCGTACTGTGTTTTGTGTCCATGGATGCTTGTATCTTTGTATAGTACCTTCTGTTTTCTGTAACTTTGATGTAGTATTGTTTTAACTACTTAAACATAGTTAAATGATAAACAACTTACGTAAGCATGATTTGGTATAATTGACTTCCCTATTGTGATATGTTGACATTTATCCATTTCCATAATGATGCAGGGGGACCGTCGTGGTCGTGATCGTGTGGTAGTTCGATTTACAACTACCTGTGCAATCAGTGCCTACCACTACTAAAGTTGTGAGTTTGAATCCTGCCCATTGCAGGTTGTACTCCAGGTATTCCGATTTCTCCACTAATAAAACTGACAACCACGATATAGCTGAAAGTGGCGTCGCTAAACACCATAAACCAAACCAAACCATAAGTATGTAAGTGCAAACGTGGGCAGATCGTATGGTAATTAAATTTATTAATTAAAAATTGTGAGTTCAATTCCGGCCATGGCTGGGTGTAATAAATACAAATTGATGTGATACAGTTTGTCAGTAACGTGTTTTATTCGGATTCTCCAACTAATCATCACGGTATAACTAAAATACTGCTAAATATTACGTTAAAAATCGATAACCATAATAGTTACCTAAACTTTTCTACTTTAAAAGTATGAAATTATACTCACAATAATAAAAAAAAATGTATTGATTTTTCATACGTGATATTGCAACCTCACTACGTCACCTCGTGTTAGATAATCAAGCTGTGGTTATATCTGTGTATAAGTGGCGGTCGTCAAACCTTTATTACAACTTTTCAGTCGTTATATACATCGCTTTATTGCATGTCGCGGAATTTACAATATACATGACATAATACATAATAATTGGGGAAGACATGTAATTCTTCTTGTTTTATCTATATTTGTAAAGGACAATGACGAAGATTTTGGATGATAATCTAGTGTTGATTTCTTAAAAAGAAGCGTCGATAACATCGGTTTTTTTTTAAATCAAATTCGCGATTCGTATATAGAAAAATATATAAAAAAAATTACAATATATTTTATTCCATTTCTAGTCATTACTCAGATTCAATCAATATGATTTCCTTTGCAAAAACTTTCATGATTATATTGGAGTTTCGGGTTAATACAGAATATGGTATGGGGAACTATGAATAATGGTATTGTAGATTTAACAGGGTTAGCTCATACGCATAAGGACATTGTAGAGCAGTAACGGTTCATCCTTCTGTGAGTCCGTCGACTTAAGACTACTAATTACCTCTTCAAAACCGAGAGGTCTATCAGGCTATATACATAGAGCAGAATCTACTGACCATTCTGCGGGGAAGTTTAAGTTAATAGATGTTGTGTTATTTGTATTTGATATTATTTTATTGGTGTTTTTTCGAGATTTTGTGTACCTGTTCTTCCTAATTGGCATTTTACTACTATCATATACACATCAAGCGAGACAATGAATTGTTTATTAATTTTCCACCGATATCGTTTGTAAAAATAATCCCTGCTTATGTTGATGGGTCGTCATTGTTGTGAAAATGTATGGTCTGCTGAGACAAAGCGAAACTGTACGAATTATATATTTTATTGACCGAGCCTTATGTCGTCGAGGGTGAGTATATGATATTCCATTTATGCTAAGTGTATCATGCTCAATGTTATATGGGGAAAACCTGTTTTTAATTGATCCCTTGTTATGTGACATATCGACATTAGAGATTGCAAAGTTCTCCGACATTTATGACCTTTGCTATATCTTGTTAAGTTTGTATATTTTGCAGTATTTGGCCGTGGAAAAAGAGCATAACTCATCTTTACTCACACATCATTTCTTATATCAATAAGCCTTCGATGAAGTGATATCATGTCACTAGCATACTGGTTAAATGCATTAAGTTTGAACAGTCTGTCATACTGAATCCTTTGATCCGGTGTCAGCTCCTGAAGTTTTATCTTTACAGGATTACCCATTTCACCTATAATACCAACATATCAAAGATTCACTGTTTTGTGTTTTAACCCAATTAGAGATTCTTCTACCACGTATCTAAGCATTATATTTTTTTCAGAAGATACTATTCCTTAAAACATAGCTTGGTATTTACAAATGCATGCTTATTGTATTCGAATGAAATATTATAAGCAATCTAGAATTCTGGATTAGTGACAGACCATTTAACATTTGGGGGAGGGAGCAATATTTTTTCGGGGCAAGAACATTTACTTCACATCAAACTATCACGTCAAAATATTTCTTTCTATACAAATTTAGGACAGGAAATTTTTTTCTGAACAAACAATCTAGCACCCCCCCCCCCCCCCNCCCCCCCATACAAGTTAAATGGTCGTTTCCCTACGGTAAGGATGATACGTCTTAACCCCACATTAATAGCTAGGTCGTGGCAGTAAATTGTATAGATGGAGGACACCGGTATATCCACAAAAACACCCATCCGACATTGTCATTGCATGTTGTATCGAGTACACCCTGTCAAGAGTGATCATTAATATATAGCACACATCAAAGATTCTAAGCTACGTTCACATAAATTTTATATTTCAAGTTCGCATTATTTCACTAAGAGGAGTGGTTTGAGCCCATAAAGCTACCTTAATCCGGCTGCTTTCTATTTAAATGCCTGTACCAAGCCAGAGAAGTGCACGGTCATATATTTGTCAGTTAGGGTATAGATTTTTCTCTTTCTACGATTTTGCTAGACAATTTTGAAAACTCTACCGAAAGTGTGGTATTTCTGTTTTTCATTTAATTTGGACTAATATTGTATGTAGATTCTCCTTCAGTTGCCCGTGGGTTACGATATTTCTCCACTCAAGAGAGTTAAATTAATAATTTTAACCACAAGCCGTCAAGCGAGTGGTTAAATTTTAAATTTAACTCTCGAGAGTGGAGAAATGTCGTAATCCAAAATGGGCAACTGAAGGAGAATTTGTTTCTCCCATTTATTAACGCGAACTTTATTTCAAAATTAAATTAATGCGTTTGAAATTAATGTGGGAAAAGGCACGAGACATTTTAATCCTCTAGAGGATTACATATTTTTCCACCACTGGTTCAGCGGGGTTAAAACGCCGTAATAATGGGAGAAATCATATTACATCATAGTGTATGTAGGTTATGTTTACAGATAAATTTAAATGTTGTTTTTTCTTCAATTTCAACCTTTTTGGAGATTTCATTTACAAGAGTAGAACAAATCAAATGTAAATCATTTAACCCATTGTAAGAAAAATAACAAGAAAGGAATTATTCACTTCTTTTCTTGTTATTTTTCGTAAATTTAGTGACATGTTTTTACATTTACGGATTCTTATTACTCATTTGGGTATCGTCACACTTATTAATGATAAACATACCTCATTTAAATTTGTAATATACATACCAGGTGCATCTAATGGTGCAATGGCGTCCAAATGTTTCAGCCTTTCCAACTCAGATATTTGGTGCGTATCTAAGCCCTGTCTGATAGCCGCGTCTGTATTGGGTTTCTTGTTATTCGCCACCGTGTCTGTTTTGAGTTTCGTTTTGTTCACTGCCGTGTCGTTGTATTTAAGTTCTGATTTCCTATTCAGCAAACGTTGTTTGACATTCCGTTTAACATTGGATATTGACTTATTACGGTTACGGGATTCCTCTAAAATAGAGTCTTTCAGAATAGAATGACGTATTTTATTATCTAATTTCTGATTGGCTGCTTCGATGGATTTCGTCATTTCTATAACATTCCTTGGAGGATTGTCACGTACAACACCGGCTTTCTTATTGTGAACCTTCACAAAATGATCTGCAGATTCTAGTTCCTTTTGAATTTCTAAATGTGCCCGGATGTTTCTACTATTTACAGCGTCTTCATGGAACATAAGAATCATGAGTGTAATAGCAAACCATACTAAAGAAACACTGAAGATGGTGAGGAAGAACGAGGATCTAGTTACTTTACTCATGGTAATTATACTGCTATGACAGGATGGATGTGATGGATGAACGACACCGTCATTGTGTTCACTCCTGACTCCTTACATCCCTGAAAATATAATGACGAACATTATGAAGGAACAAAATAGTACATCTTCAGAACAATTCGAAAATCTAATAGAAAAATCATTGATATGCAATTTCATTGAATCTTGAACAGTCTATATCAATGTATGAAATACAAGTGAACAAGCATACAATATATGTCTCATAAGCAAATTTAAAGAAAAGGAAATGTATTGAACAAAGTCAGTCTACTATAACACCAAACATGTACTGTGTCATCGTATTTTACCTGAGTGTACATTTGTAAGTTTACTAAATAAACTTTAAAGAATACCGTAAGAGCAACCACAAATGAACAATCCAGAGAAACTAGCAACATAAGGTGCACAAGGCGAAGAAAACAGAGCAAACACACGAACACAATATGTGTTGGACACCACTATGCATAAACAAACACAAATAACGTAAATAAAACATGAGCCCTCCTACAAACAATTGGAGGTAAAGACGAAGCGAACATAGTTTTTATGCTGAATACGTAACGGACATCACAACACGGAACTCAGAACGTAACGACACATAAGATAAGATCAGATAAGTTTTATTAATAGGACAACACAAAAAACTAACAAGATGAACAACATAGTGGTTTATTAGCTTGATTAACGTGACTTTCATGTAGACAGCTTTGTATGTGTACATTTTGTTATATATAAAATAGTTCTCACTGGACAGTAGGAGCAAGGTACTGATTTGTTCCTATATACTAGTACGTTATTATACGAACAGTAGTACGAATATGTTGGTGCAATGCATTATTTTGATAATAGAAAACAAGTTATATTTCTGTAAATGTGTAGTTTAGAGGGATGCTGCTAACAAACAAGCCAAATAACCAAGGGTTTGTGGTTATGTTGAAGTGATCACTTCGAATGTTTCAACGTCACCATCATTACATAGTTAATACCTACGTGTGCTACGGATATGTTCCATTTGTCGTAGACACAATACAATCCCATCATTAACATGTGCCAGCATACAAAGGTCACAGGATAGTCCGTAAACAATGTTAGTTGATTTGCAATTCAGATCAGTGTAACATCTTGTATAGTATTATTTTTTTTGGGGGGGGGGGTTTCAATTACTGGTAAATTGATAATCTGTGATCTCTATTTGGCCGTTTCTGCATTGTTTGGTTTAACATTTGGAAATATTACAATGATATTCATCGTTATTAACATCAAAAATAGAATGCATTTGAACAGAGCAAGGACGTATATGTCTTTAGGGGTGATGATGTGAATTTTGAATATCCGAATTGTTTGTCGCGTCTTGGGATACATGTTTGTCTAGTTTTGCCGACAACACAGTATTGTTTTGTTCTGGCTTTTTTATACTGAGCGACATCTTCGAAAGTGTCCTAGCTGACCTTTGTGAGTCCATGCCTTTGCTACTAAACAGGTGATTTTCTTGAGGGCATGATGTCAGGTGTGTGGTTTGATATGTAGATTAAAGTACGGGATTGTTCTGTTCGCAACCTTGCCTTTCAAGTACTAGTATATAATTTGTAATGCGCAATCGTGTAGTAGGTTGTATCTCTTGTCTGGTAAGAAAGGATTGGAGATATCGAAATGGTAATTATATGCCGTAAGTCGAATGACAAACAATGACCAAAAGAGCAGTTGAAAAAACCAATGGCATATAAAACACTACACAGACACCGTAGGTTTGAGCAACATGGTATCCATTAAAAACCTATTGAGTGAAGGCAATGTGAATCATTCAGTTATGTTACGTGAATCTTATTCCCAAGTCATCGCTTTTAGAAAGTTTACAATGGTCATCGAAAATTAGTATTTGGTTGACCCATACGGAATACAGGATTAACAACTGAGTACAGACGTATTTCCTGTAGAAACTAGAGATTTTGTTTCCTACACTAACTTTTGAAAATATGACTTTATGGCGGATATTGTTATGGAAACATATTATTTTATACAATGTAGAACATCTGATTTTTCTCCCGGCGTTGGGAATATGATTTCATGACGGGTATTATCAATGTAATAAGAAATTATAATTTTAGTCGACACCTAATTCCGGTATTGGCTTTTCGCCTTGTTTTCCGCCACGATATAACTGAAATATTGTTGAAAGTGGCGTTAAGCACCATAAACCTCAACCTCGCTTTGCTGCAGTTCGTGTGGTACGAGCGTTTGGTCGTGTGTTCTACATTAATGTTTGTAGTGTTGTTTGTGTAAATCGAATTCATTACTTTATTGTGATATCTGTACGGAATGATCTGTGTTCATCTTGATATGGTTGTAGTAGTGTGAACATGCTGTTGTACTTTTCATCGTGATATTCGTAAACTGCAACAAAATGATTGGGCGACAAAACGGACTTTAAAACAAAAACAACCCTGGAATGAGTCGAAATAAACCACATCGTCGGACTAAATTATACATTAGTATGTATATGTTTTACTTCGATAATCTTGCCTGTTGGAAGCATAAGGAAAATCCCTAAATCGAAAGTCAGCATTTCTGATTTTCTACGAATTTGATTCCCATCCTATTAATGATTTCTATCCTAATATACTGTAGAGTAAGACAAACCCCAAATCAACTATTAGGATATCATATGAAAACAAACTTCACAATATATTTTCCATAAAAATAATATATTATAGTTTAATTTCCGGATAAAGATGAGACGTTTTACTAAAGTTATTATTTTATAAGTCTCACATTATATTTAATACACAGCAAAGATGAAGAAAGGTTTAAAGATATAAAATGTGTCATCAGGGGGCATTATTTGAAGAAAAACAGACAATGAATTGGAACAAATTGGGGGGGAGGGGGAGGAAATCGACGACAAATCACTACACAGAACAAAACATAGCAATACTAACCCCAATAAAACGTGGGGTGAACTCGTGTGTTCCGGGGTAGGTAGCTCCTGATCCATTTACCTACATGAGTATGGAATCATATTTTAGTTTATCAGGAAGTGGTCTGCTGTACTACCTTGTTTATTGTCTAATTTTGTCAGGCGTAGTGATTTCTCTTACAATGGATGATAGAAATATTATATCGGGACCGAATGTAGTTCTCTGTATCAATGAATGAACATTTTATTGATCCGACATGATAAAAGACATTAATTCTCTCGAAATAAAAAAAAAGAAAAAGAAATAAACAGTACAAAATATTGACAAAACATAGTCCATGCTTAATACGATTTACAGCAGTGGAGGCTTATTAAAATAGTTCTGTAATGCAAACCATTTTACCTGCTTATATAACATTTCGTTCTAATATTTGTGCTCCTCCTATCAATTACAGTTTGAGGATTGAAAAAAGGAACAGATGTGATTTTGTATATATGGTTTATCAATAAGAAAACGATCGGTATGGATAATATCACTGGCGTGTTAAATATAAATAAAATACAGTTAATGGTAAAGCTATGATGAGAAATTGAAAATCTGTGCATATTCGAGGTTTATATGGGGGATATCCATGGCGATCATATGACAGTTTGTTACATGTTCATTAATACGTCTATTACCACTAATATTTTAAAGATTTCTGAGTTCGAATCGCACATTTGGTTATATTAATCAACTGTAATCAGAATTTTACAGTTTTTACATTGTCTGGTTCAACATGTGGAAATATTACAATAACATTCATAATCATTAACATCAAAAATAGAATGTATTTGAACAGAACAAGGATGAATACGTTAATTTGAATGTTTTTCCTTAGGGTGTTGAGCTGAACTGTGAATATCCGAGTTGTTTGTCGCGTCTTGAGATAAATGGATGTCTGGCTTTGTCGACAACGTGGTGTTATTTTGCTCGGAGGTTTTATACTGAACGACCTCCGCGGAAGTGTCCTAGCTGATCTTTGTAAATTCATGCATTTGAATGCTACTAAGCAGAGGATGTTCTCAAAGTCAAAATGTCAGATGTGTGGCTTAATATGTAGCTTAAAGTAGTATGGCATTGTTCTATTATTAGCATTGCCTTTCAATTATGCAATTTGCTATATGCAAATTTTGGAGCAGGTTTTTACTCTTGTTTGGTAAGATTAAGATTGAAGATATCGAATGGGTAATTAGATGCCGTAAATCGAATGATAATATAACAATGACCAAACGAACAGACGAAAGAAACATTGGTCTACAAAAACACTGCACAGAAAACCTTTGTCTGAGGAACACAGTCCCCATTAAAAATCTAAGGTGAAGTCAGGTGCTTTGGAAGGGTGCATTTTTAATCATGTTACGTGAATCCTAATCTCAAGTCATTGTTTGATAAATTCTACCGTTGCCATCGGGAATCAGGAATTGGTTGATCCACACAGATGTAGCTACAGAGTACAGACAGAGACATAAATATAGCAACATGGACTCCACTTCAAAGCGGAGGTGAACTCATGTGATCCGGAATGGTACGCAGTGCCTGGTCCACTTAGCTACATGAGTATGGAACCATATATTAGTTTATCAGGAAATGATCAACTGTATATATAACAGTAGGTACTACCTTACCTATTGTCCATTATTGCTAGGTCTAGTGATTTCTCTTGCAATGAACGATAGAAATATCATATCAGGACCGAAAGTAGATCCTTTGTATCAACGAATAAATATTGTATTTATCCCACATGATAGAATACATTATCTCTGTAGACATGAACAGAAATAAACATTACAAGATATTGACAAAACATAGTCCGTCCTTAATCCGATTTACAACAGTGGAGGCTTATTGAAATATATCTGTAATGCAAACCATTTTAACTCCTTTTATTACATTACATTTGTGCTCATCCAATCAATTATTATTTTTGATAGAAAAAGGGAACAGATGTGATTTTGTATATTTAGTCTATCAATAAGAAAACGATAGGTATGGATAATATTACTAGCATGTTAAAACTAAATAGATATACTGTCAATGGTAAAAATATGATGAGAGATTGAACGTCTGTGCATATTCGAGGCTCAGATGGGGGATATTCATGAGCGTGATCATATGGCAGTTTGTTACACATTTATTAATACGCCTCATACATATATCTACACTAAGATTTCACATTTTTCCGAGTTCGAATCGTACATTCGGTTTTATGTACCAAATGCGTATTGTGTGATGAGGAATATTTGTTAATTATTCGGTTCCCTTCAATCAAAGCAAACTGAAAAAACAAAAGTGACACAACCACAAAACAAAAACAATAAAAACAAAACAAAAACAATAAAAACAAAACAAAAACAGAATAATTAAAAACAAGAACCAAAAAAACACATATAAAAAAATATTACTGATATATTATTGAAATGCAAATGTAAATATCTAACGTAATGTACTAGGCGTGTTTCTGAAATAGACCTTCGTCAGGTGGAAGTCAGAAGATTAGAAAGCAATAGCATTTAAAGATATTTGAAAGTAAGAAAACCAAAGAGTGAAAAGTGGACAGACTAAATAGTCTAATGACCAGTTTTAATTATAAAAGTCAACTAATACTTGTTCTTATTACTGTGTGTATTGTGTTTGTATTTAATTTTATATCTTCTTATAATTATTTGATTTAAGGTTACACTTCAAACGAAATACGAGGGCCCGAGTGGCTCAATGATTTAGGTAGTTGGATTACCTAACAACGCATACAAGCCTATCACCAATACGGCGTGAGTTCGCGCTCGGCTTTGCAAATTACAAAAAAGGTGCACTCAACTCGCAAGTGATAAAGTTTACCAGTTGCCTGCCCATGGCCGGTGGTTCTCACCGTGTACTCCGGCTTCTTCCGCCACTAAAACTGGTCGCCATGATATAGCTGAAATATTGCTGTAAGTGGCGTTAAATACCGAAAATCAAATCAAATCAAACGAAATACAAGTACAAATTGATTTTTCAGCAGTTGATATAATGTACCTTTTGTAGACTTCAAATGTGCATAGATGAAAGAATGTATTTCAGCATGAAATACAAAAGTACTGGTTTAACTCCGCTACATTTTTGTTCCTGTCCATACCATACCATGGCTGTTAATCTAGATATGTCATGGCGTTCTTTTAGACATTAAATTGTATCTTGCGTTGTTATTGGTTGACCTCTTGACCATTACTATTTTAAACTTTCTTTACTTAATTCTTTTTCGTTATACTTTTACTATTCCATATTAAAGTTAACAGTATGAAACATATAATAAATATTATATTTTTCTCCCTAATTTGTTTTTAATATATAAATAATTGTAGATTAATGACATTAAAACATACCTTTTAAATCAGTTTTGTGAATCCCCTATTTTCTTGTGTTGACTATAAATTCTACACGACACGTGTTTTTTTCATTATTGATTTGAACAAGATGTTGCCTGCTACATAATTGTGCCTATTTTTAATATGAACTAAAGTTAATCAGTTATTTGTTGATCGATATCAGTTAAATTTTTATATCTTCTTCACATACATACATGTATTATTCATTTATCAATTCAACATTTCTGTTGGTATTTTATTTTATTTTCACAATATCATTTATTTTTATTTAATTGTCAAATACTTTCTTGATTGCCGTCTGATTAATATTGCATAATGCTGAATACAATTTAATTTCTAACGATGTAGTTTAAAACGATGTTCAGATCGTCTTTACTCCCAGTTGTTTGAAGGAGGATTCATGTTTTACATATGATATTTGTATTTGTTTTTGTGCATATTGGTGTCCTACGAGTCTTGAATGTATGAGTAACATAGTGGGTGTCTTATAAGACACAAGAACTGCTTTCCTTTCGCGATCACATGGGTTCACCCCCGGTATCTGGTGGGGTTTGTGCTGCTCGAGCCCAGTGGTTCACCCCCGGTATCTGGTGGGGTTTGGTTCACCCCCGGTATCTGGTGGGGTTTGGTTCACCCCCGGTATCTGGCGGGGTTTGGTTCACTCCGGTATCTGGTGGGTTTGGTTCACCCCCGGTATCTGGTGGGGTTTGGTTCACCCCCAGTATCTGGTAGGGTTTGGTTCACCCTCGGTTCCTGGTGGGGTTTGGTTCACCCCCGGTATTTAGTGGGGTTTGTTTCACCCCCGGTATCTGATGGGGTTTGGTTCACCCCCGGTATCTGGTGGGGTTTCGTTCACCCCCGGTATTTAGTGGGGTTTGTGTCACCCCCGGTATCTGATGGGGTTTGGTTCACCCCCGGTATCTGGTGGGGTTTCGTTCACCCCCGGTATCTAGTGGGGTTTGGTTCATCCCCGGTATTTAGTGGGGTTTGGTTCACCCCCGGTATCTGGTAGGGTTTGTTTCTCCCCCGGTATTTAGTGGGGTTTGTTTCACCCCCGGTATCTGGTGGGGTTTGGTTCACCCCCGATATTTAGTGGGGTTTGGTTCACCCTCGGTATCTGGTGGGGTTTGGTTCACCCCCTGTATTTAGTGGGGTTTGTTTCACCCCCGGTATCTG
>MJUT01058203.1:169591-210463 GCA_002080005.1 Gigantidas platifrons
CCTCACGTTCCTGACTTGGTACAGGCACTTACGTCTACAGGTACATGATCCCTCACGTTCCTGACTTGGTACAGGCACTTACGTCTACAGGTACATGATCCCTCACGTTCCTGACTTGGTACAGGCACTTACGTCTACAGGTACATGATCCCTCACGTTCCTGACTTGGTACAGGCACTTACGTCTACAGGTACATGATCCCTCACGTTCCTGACTTGGTACAGGTACTTTCAGGTTGGTTTAAGCTATTTTTTATAACCCATTTGATATCTTCATCAGTTTCATATTTTATAATTTGAAGAAAAAAAATAGTACACTTGTTATTTCCTTTTATAAGAAGCAGCTAAAACTTGTTCAGTTATACATTAAGACAACGTTTTATGATATATGTTCTAATTCCACATAAAAACATTTCCAAATCCTTTGTGACATTGGATATAAGGCTTTCTCAATGACATCAAAATACCATTTTAGCAGTCTATTTAAGTCAATACTTTATAGACATTTCACTAAAACTAACAAAATATTATGACTGTTATAAGGTCGTGGAAGACAATTAAAGGCATTAACAAAACATATTTACTTGATCTGCATGGTTTAACGTCTATTTTATTACAAAGTACGGATGATCTAGTCCCAAGTCAACTTTATATTGTCCACATTTGTGTATATCCATTAGTGTATGTATACTATAAAGTCACGTGAAAACTGTTAAATAAGGTTTAGTATGTTCATTTATAATATAGTTACTATATTACACATTTGACACAAGGTTAAGATTGGACATTGTGAGTTCGAACACCGTTTATAGCGAGGTATACTCGATACAACAATTTGTGATAAAGTCAGTGGTTTTCCCCGGTTTCTTCCACCAAAAATAACTGACCGCCACGATATGATTGAAATATTGTTGAAAGTGGGTTAAACACCATAAACCTAGCCTAACCTAAAATCGAACAATTGAAAATAAGGGTAATAACAAAATTACCGAACTCCGAATAATCTTCCAAAGGGAAAGTCAAAACTCATAAGTATATAAACAGACAAACTGAAAGGTTAAAGCATAAAGGTGGACAAAATACAACAAACCACAGTATCACAAGCCAATCCACTAGTAAACCACACACGCTTAGATATAGAAATGACAAGAACAGAAGCCAAAAAGGAACTTCTAAGTCATTGCTGGACAAGTTAGCTCTGTTCTTCTTCGATATACGGATTCTGGGGTCGATTTCACAAAAAAGTCGTAAGTCTAGGATCAGTCGTAAGTGTGAATTTCAACCAATCAAAAGCTTGGAAATCACACTTACGATAACACTTACGATTAATCTTGGACTTACGACTTTTTGTGAAATCGACCTCTGATTACCCCTTTGGTATCTTCTTGCTCCAACAGAAAGTTGTTTCTATAGTGTATGTTACTCAAGTTCATGGTATGATTTCTATAGGTTAGTGAAATATACACATATGTAAAGTACCAAAACAAATCACTTTCAAATCTATCAGTTATCATATGACAGTAAATCTAATAGAAGAGTTAACCACTTAAATTTCAGTTACTCAAAGGTACGAGTAAATTTATAATGATGAAGATTGTTTAATCTACGTATCAGAGTTACTCGTACATAAGATTTCCTTGCATACGTTGAACATTATTAAATTTGGTCCAGTGTTGCAGTTGGTACGTTTTTGCCTGGGAGGGTGATAGCCTATTTGTTGCATTATTTATAGCAGGAGGATAGGGTTATGGTGTTTAACGTCATGTTCAACATCATTTCCATTATATCGTGGCGGTCATAATTTATATCAAGGACGGTGCTATTTTTGCGCGTGTAAGAGTGCACTGAGGAATTTTCTATAACATTTCGCACGGCGATTGCCAAATAATATCTTATTTAATTATTGATTATTATTAAAGCTAAGATTCTCCTCCTTCATGTATAGCTGACCATAGGCTATTTTGGCTATCACAATTACACTCTTTGGTGTTTTTTAAATTATTTGGTTTTCCATTTTTTTTACCGTTGAGCATACCTTGTGATGTTAATTCAAAAAACGTGTCGTCGTGTACACTAAATTAGATGTCTACGTTTTTATTACTGTGAGTGTACCTGAAGAAAGTTATTACAGAAACGTGTCGTGTACATTAAATTAGATGTCTACGTTTTTATTACTTTGAGTGTACCTGAAGAAGGTTATTACAGAAACGTGTCGTGTACATTAAATTAGATGTCTACGTTTTTATTACTTTGAGTGTACATGAAGAAAGTTATTACAGAAACCAGTCGTGTACATTAAATTAGATGTCTACGTTTTTATTACTTTGAGTATACCTGATGAAGGTTATTACAGAAACGTGTCGTGTACATTAAATTAGATGTCTACGTTTTTATTACTTTGAGTGTACCTGAAGAAGGTTATTACAGAAACGTGTCGTGTACATTAAATTAGATGTCTACGTTTTTATTACTTTGAGTGTACCTGATGAAGGTTATTACAGAAACCAGTCGTGTACATTAAATTAGATGTCTACGTTTTTATTACTTTGAGTGTACCTGATGAAGGTTATTACAGAAACCAGTCGTGTACATTAAATTATATGTCTACGTTTTTATTACTGTGAGTATACCTGAAGAAGGTTATTACAGAAACCAGTCGTGTACACTAATTATTCCATTGGTAAATACTTTAGTTTGACCATTTTTAAAACTTGTTCTACTCCACAACCGTAAAATCTGATTCAACCCACCATTTCTTTGGAAATGCCTGTACCAAGTCAGGGTCATTGAGATTTTCCCAGTTGTCCGGTTTTTGACTGATTTTGTCTGTTTGTTGACTTATGAGTTTTGCCTTTCCCTTTGGAAGATTGCTCGGTGTTCGGTAATTTTGTTATTACCCTTATTGACAAATATATTTTTGTACTTAACATTTTCTTTATCATTTTGTCGATTAACAAAGCCTAAGAAAATTATAAAATATCTTAAATGATATAAAATAAGGATTGACGGAGTAAAACGTCACTCAATCCCACACAACATTTTTATTTATTGAACCCAATCAATTTTTTTTAAATCGGAGTTCTCTGTTAGATACATGCAGCTGTTGTCTTATGTAAATGGACAATGGAATTGATTGATATTCTAACTTTTATCATAGGGAGATATCATCCTTATAACTTACACGTGGTCAAATTTACAGGTAAGAAGACATGTTTTTTTTAATTATTTTGGATCCAAGTAGCGTATGCCCTGTGTCAAATACTCGTTGTGGGAGGGGGGGGCGAAGTGTAAGTCTTTTATTGCACATATTTATCCTTTTTTTCCCCTTTTATTAGTGTATCTTTAATGAATAAATGAATGGTTATTAAATTGATCAACAAGATAAAACTAATATTCTAAGATTAATTAATGAGGGAAAGGGTCACTTCCTTTGACGATAAGGAATGGCATATGGCGGGGGGGGGTCTTGGTGTTTTATGCCATTTTCAACAATATGTCAGTTATATCACAGCGGACAGTTCTATTGATGGAGGAAACAGGGATACCCAGAGAAAATAACCGATCTCAGCAAGTCACTGACAATTTTGTATCGAGTATACCTCACCTGAACGGGAAATATATATGTTATATTCGAGTGGTCTTCTATTAAAATTAAATTTATTATCCGAAAATTAATGTGCTATGTCCAAGCAAAGGATATTTTTTAAAGCAAGCATTTTTTTATCATTAAAATCATAACACGATTGTGCAATACATGCGATTCGATTAATACCTCTCCCTCAATTTGTAAACGAAGGTAAATCCATATATCTGTTGAAAGTCATGGTTAACTTCCAATATATTTACAAAACTTTCTGTAAATTCACATTTTGTCAGGTGTCGTATAAGAGGAAGAAGCTGCATACCCTTAGCGAACACCTGGGTTCACCCCGGTTATTGGTTGGGTTCGTGTTACTCTTTTTTGTTTTCTGTGTTGTGTTTTTGTTTTGTTTGTCTTCGTCTTATGTCTTGCTACCCAAGTTCCCATTGTCTCTTGATTGTCCATTCTTGAATGCCCCATTTTTTATATTAAATCATTGAAACATTGTACAATGTTAACGCATACCCGATGGATTGTAATTTAAAGCCATGATGGTCTAACTAGTCCAAAGACTAGTTTCCAAGGAGTTATTGTCCTTTATGTCTTAGAATATTTCATTAAAAAAAAACGCGTCTCCTTCAACATTGTTAGTGGGAATTCCTCAAAACTCATACCTTTCTATGTCTGCTTATTACCGTATTGAGTTATGCATATTGAATTTGCAGGTTTATGGAACCAGACTTGAAAGAGATCTTGTCCTCTTTGAATATGTCATTAAAAAAAACACGAAAACTGTACGAAAAACTCCTATATTTGTGTCAGTTTGATATGTACATTTTTCCAACTATTAATAGAAAGCCCATAGCGCCATAGCTTCTGCAAGATATCTTTGAGAAAAAAAGAAGAAAGAAATGGGGGGGATACATATGTTTTTGAGACAAAAACGACTTTAAAGTTGATACATATTTGTAATTTGTGTTCGTGTTCTACATGGGTGTATTTATTATTACTGATCATCAATACCATTATCAACAATAATTATCTACTATTACATTACCTTGCATACCATTAATTAAGAAATAAATCATGGAAGCCAGAATATGTTTGGGAGTTTTAACATAGATTGGCGGATATTAGTATTTTATCACGAGCCAGAAGCGAGGGATAAAATTTACTAATATCCCCCAATCAATGTTAAAACTCAAAACCCATTCTGGCTTCCATGATTTATTCCGATTCTGGTATGTCTACGAGTACAAATACGGTAGTATACTTAGATTGGAAGGCGGTAATTTATACATACGCTTGCGGAAAATGTCGCACACAATTTATATAACTCGAATAATACTGCGCCCTCTATGGCATTATTCGGGTCACAATTTATGCTGCCAATGGAAACGTCAGTCACATTCATCGGCGCATGTGCTAATGAGATAATACGAAGAAATAATTCTGGGTTTTTTTTAACAAAGGGACAGAGTGAGGTCATGTTAGGATATCGTATCATTTTTAAATATTTAACGAAACGTCAATTGAACATGTTTTTTTAACACTTCTATTTTTATTCTAATTAAAAAGCATAGTTACTTAATTCTAGCATTTAGAAAATAAACGACATGTATTTAAGCGTTATTATTTTTATTATCATTTCATTTAACACCCACATACCTTTAATTTATTTTTGATAGCTGCAGGGAAAACAATGTTAAGTCAATAACAACTTTACAACTTAAAAATCAGACCTCAAATTATACGTCATATCAGAAGTTTCATTTTAGGCCTTATTTATAAAAGACATGAGACACATGGGAGATATATGTCAACAATTTCTCCTTGTTCAGAAAACTCAGTAAAGTGAGCGATCATGTATTTGTTTGTTAGTGGTGTTGAGTTTCTCTATTTCTGTGATGTTGATCTTTGATTAAGGAATTGTTCCGCCAGTGTGGTATGTTTTCTTTTTTGTTTCACTATATTGTGTTCATTGTATTCATTTGGGAGATAAATTCATAAGAATAATAACATAACTTTAAAAAATTTGAAATGATAATATTTCGTTAGGATTTAAATATTGTTGTTTATATGTAACTTGGGGAACAAATGTAATCCTTTATCTATAAAAAAAAATCGATTTAGTATGAAAGGTATACCCTATTTTTAGAAAGACAAAACAAATTGCAACTTAAGAATAATATATTAGCAATGAAAAAGCAAAAAAATTCACAAAGATGTCATTAATTCATAGTATGCAACTATTGCACTCTACGGATTAACAGAAAAAAATTACAGTTTGAAATAACAATCCACACGTTTGAATCAATAGTACATATTCCTCCTCAGCTATTATAGCTTTCTATTACACAAAGAAAAGTGAAGATACTTTCACTGGTCAGAGGTATTTCGGCACTAATTTCCCGATATATTTCATATAAAGCCACTTTTTTTCAAAGCTTCTCCTGGGGTCATTTCTCATAAGATTTTCTCGATTTTTTCACCTTTATAGACATAATTTAACAAGGTTTTATTTTTTTAATCTATATTTACAAGCATTTATGAATGAAACACAAACGTAAATTCTCGATTTCACACGTTTGTATGAATATACAGTAGAAATTGGTGAAGCAAAATTAATTCATGTTTAAATCATATCCTACGGAAATATAGAAAATTTCTATGAAAATAAATAAGAAGAAACTATTTTATTTCTGCTTTTAACAAACTTGTCATTTTTTTTCTAATTAATAATGGCTTTTAATATGAAACATATCAGTGCATAAGTGTGTAAGACTTTTGACCCATTAATTGTATATGTGAGTATTAATTATATTCAACGTCTTTTAATTTTGACTAATACAACAGGTTAAAATGGCGACTATAGCCAATGAAAAAATCTCATTTGAGGTCAGTGTAGCTATAAATAAACTGCATTCATAACTACGGCTTTTAAAAGATTGTCCCATCCTACAACATATTGTCTGTATACACATTGGCTGTTAAAATGCCGGCTATAGCCAATGAACAGATCTCATTTGAGGTCAAGTTCGTACAAATAGTATTATCAGATTTACAGAATTATATTGGGGCGGCATAAGATATTTTAATATATGTAACTATTTTCAGTTTTCCCACAAATTAGATATGACGCCAAGTCCTCTGTGATAGTAAGTGAGGTTGCAATACGTCTGAATACCACCATCTTGGTTTACTGAAAGAACCGTCAATAGAAAGGTTTGTAGATTATATTTGAAATTAAATTTGCCAAATTTTAAAAATAAAATAAAAAAATAAGTAATGTATTATACAATGTTAACATTTTATGCCGGAAGTGATAAAATGACAACCCAATAACACCACTCTGTCGGAAGTCATAAGACCGAACCGACCAATCGTAGACAGAGACTAAACTTATTCCGGAGCACCTGAGTTTACCCCACAGTTTTGTTGTTGTTGTTTGTTTTCTTTTACCCACTGTATTGTCTATCCTTCTTTGATTTACGACTTCTGATTACCTCTTTGGTACCAAGCTCTTCTTATACCACCAACACACATATATATGAGCGCTTCAGTACAAAGTGGCGGGGTTAAGCCAGTTTTATGGACATGATGCGGTAATGATCAAGTAATATTCTATATCTTTTATTATAAAGTAAAGTAATTTTTATTCGGAAGCCTATATATAAACAAATACAATATAGAACATGGGCTCTTTAACAGACTTGATATTTTAAAACCAGAACAATGGACAAACATAACAAAGCAGCACATGGTTAAACATACATAAATAGCACAGATAGCAAAGCAGCATATACATTATCATTTGTATGTCTGTGTAAATCTAAATAAAATCAACACTGTATTCAGTATTTGTAATATCTCCTCTACTATGTGTTTTGTTCCCACTAATGGAACAAAATTATACGCTTAGTTAACGCTATTCTAATTTGTCACGCAATTGTAGAATGATAAAGTCATTTATTTGACGTCGAACTCTAATTTAAGTAACAATCACTACTGAACTCTGCTTATGTACTACTGCGATATATTGGGAAAATGCACAGTCAGCAAAAATATTAATGCAGACCAGACCAGATTCTAAATTAACAAAGGGGCAATCAATCCATCCATCATTAGATCTTATACATACACTTTGGCTTCAATTACATTTTGTAGTTTCTGAAAATATATTTAAGCATTTCCTCCCATTAGGTTCCATGGCATGTGGTGGCGAATGTACTGAATTTTTTACCCTGTAATTTGGCTTTATTTCTTAGAAAAGACTGGACCATTTACTTTTATGGCTATATATTTATAAGTATCACGGCCTTGCATGAGTGAGTGATTGTTGCTTAACGTCAACTCAGTAATTTTTCAGCTATAGCATGGCGAAAACAAGATAATTTTCAATGAGATGATGATGAAGTTCGCTTTGTTCTAGACCAACACGCTGAGATGTATTTTTTTTATAGTGCTGGCACACTAACGCAAAAATAGACATGTTGCCCCACTCGGACACATTATTCTGATTCCGAGCCAACCAGTCTTTGTTCCTTAATGCTGCGTGCTTAGCGGAGAAGCAACAAATACCAAATATATAGTCTTTGGTTTGACCCAACCGGTGTTCGAACCCACGATCTACCACACTCGAGGCGAGCACGCTAACCAATACACCACCGATGCGATATCGGCCTTGTAAAGAGTCAAAGAGTCAAAGATTTTATTGATTTAAAATCCAAAATCTGGATGTCCTTGTATGAAAATATGTTTTATAGTGGCGGCCAGGTTAGATTTCCTATCGAGACACACTTTGTGGAATACAACCCTAGATTGATACGTAATACATAAACACTGCTTTATGATGTCTGAGTAGAGTAACTCTGAGGATCAGCAATGTAATTGCATTATTAGTTCTGTTGGTATTGTTGACTATAATTGCATAAAAATAACATGTTATGAGTGGAGCCGGAGGTACTAGCCCTTCCGGAATACACAAGTTCACTTCCGTTTTAAGTGTGGTCCGTGTTGCTCAATCATTGGTTTTCTTTGTAGTATTTTGTCGACCATTGCTTGCCTTTTTGTACTTTTTCCTGTTAGACATTGTATCGTCCATGAAGTATAAGTAGTTACTTCTCCACTAGTGTCACCCGTATTATTCTTATTTAAGGGGGTACCATACACTACAGGGAGATAACTCTTTAAAATCAGTTGAAAGTTTTGATCATATGATGTTTGTATGCAGATTTCAAGCATCTCGGTGATCAAAACACAGAAAAGCTGCTATGTGGCTAGTGAATTTATAGCTCTCAGTCTATTGGTTGGAATTTGTTAAAATTTTGATATTTATTACAGTAGATATATTCAAACACACTGCCAAAAAAAAATAAGAAAATTAAACGAGCAGATAAAATTTTACCTGAAGTGTATGGTACCACCTTAAAACCCCGTGATACGTCATGAATAGAGAACGGCGATATTGTGAGTACGATAAACGGAATATAACCCTGGTCATTTGTCATACAGATATTCAATAACGACTAATCAAGACATGGCGGCGACTGACAGTTCCTACGATGTGATGACTTCAACTTTTGGATTAGGAAGTAGAAAAGTGTGAAGTGAATGTTTTGATGTGTGCATAAAATTATTTAAAATGGTGTATAAGCAGCACATTAACAGCTCCAAACTATTTCAGATTGACGTAGGTTTTATTTTCCAGTAATATTTTATAGAAACCCAGGGAATTGTGTACTGAAATAAAGCTTACATCATTAAAACTTGATTAACTATGAATCAGGAACTAACAACAACAGATTATTCGTATTTCTATGTATGTACATTAATGCTAATCTCTGGTTGTCGGATTACATTTATAATATAATTATTATGAAATAAAGAAAACAGGGGAATCAGTCTATATAGATAATTTGGGTCCGTTTTGTTTGCTATGTATGTATTATTATAGTATTAATAAATGGGTGTTTGCATAATGGACCGGTTATATGTCCAAGGTTAGTCATAATGGCCCAAGCAAGGTTGTATTGGCCTTTTCAATTTTAGGTAATCTTCATTTTTTTTAAGAAGGTCATAATGGACCGGTCTATTATGGCTTTTACCGGTCCATTAAGGCCTTCTGTCGGCCATAATGGACCGGTAAAAGCCATAATAGACCGGCAAAACATTTTGGAGCAATATAATGCTCTCGCTGTATAAATACAAACCAGTCTGTAGTATTCATAATATAACCTACTGGTTAATAAAAGAAATGTTGAAGCTTTAATCTGTTTCTTCTAGCTGATGGTAATTCCCAGCCTGTTTCTCCATATGACATTTCAATTTGTGTAAAAAGGGGTAATCCTGTTACCACTGGGGAATCTTCTGTTTGGAGTTGTTCTAATTTGTTAGCATTGCCGATACCACAGTTATCCTACAATTCACACTAATACTTATATACACTTAATAAAGTTTTTTTAATTTGAACGACTAAATCTATATTTTAATTCACTGCTTCGATACACTAGTCTGAATATTATTAATACGAGTGCTTATTTAGCGTCATCGCTAAATGTTACATCCACACAGAAAATATTGCCAGATTTTCTCTATGAAAAGAAATCAGGATCTTCTTTAATATTAAAATTTGAGGAAAAGCCATTTGTGTTTTTTCTGAGCTAAAAGACATTTACCACTTTTTCGACCACATGCCCCTTTCTGGTAAATCTTGGCCAATTACAGTTTGCACTGTAATGCATTCTGATTAAAAGAAGGTATCCCTTACATAAAAGTATGCTCATTGTATACAACCCTCTCCATAACTTTCCCCACACAGCTAATATGCGTTTTTTAAGAGGACATGTAGCTGAAAAATACTATTATAGGAGGTCGGGATTATCAACAACTAACAGGGACAAAAAAACTTTGAAATCTAAATATTTCCACTCCGACAAAAGTTAAGCACCCCCCTATATTTTTATCGATATATTATTTTACATCAATACTGTTAAAACAATAAAATAGATATCACCATTTTGCTTACACTTCTTAAAAGACTACCCCAAGGGCTCTAAAATTACCAATCTACGAAGTATTTATCATCCTGAAAGACGTGACTATGACGTTGCAAAAATGGGGTTCAAAACAGGCGCTGAAAAAACGTAAAACCAGTTTGTCTTTGATGGAAGTTTTTAACATTGCATTAAAATGCAGAGTCTTCATATTTTAAGAACTTTTAAATGCATCTATTGTGCGTATGGGTAAGGCATAAAAATCAATAACGAGTATATCCACCGCGTTTATTGTGAAGTTCTGTAACACGCCTCGTCATGCTTCGCACAAGACGCCTAAGCCGTTATTGGGGGAACTGTTGCCACTCCTGTAAGATAGCAGTTCTTAATTCGTCAATATTTTGACATTTTGGATTGCGTTGGTTAATTTTTCGGCCAATAAAGTCCCATACATGCTCTATAGGGTTCTTGTCTGGTGACATCGCAGGCCATGGCATTGTCTGAACAGCCTCTTGCTGTAAAAATGTTGTACAATTCGGGCTCTATGTGGCCTAGCGTTGTCGTCCATGAACATTGGCCTGTCAGCCAACGTATGATTGTCGAAATGGGGGACTAAGCGTGGAGCGAGCACATTGTCACGGTATTTTTGGCCTGTCAGATTACCATCAAGAACGTACAATTCCAACTTACAGTCAACGGAAAAACAACCCCAGACAGTTACACCCCCACCCACAAAAGCAGTTGTGCCCAAAATGTGGTTGTCCTGAAATGAAGTGTTTCGTTGGCGCCAAACCCTTGCACGACCGTCGGTAGGGCGTAATAAAAAACGACTTTCGTCAGTCCAGTGGACCCGTCTCCATGTGCGAATAGTCCACCCCAAATGATCATGTGACCAGTCAAATCGAGCATGGCGATGACGTAATGTCAACTGTGGACGTTTTATGGGTCTTCGCCCTCGCATTCCCTGATGGTGGAGGCGTCTGATTACAGTGCGTGTGCTAATGTGGCCTCCAAACGCTAAATTACCACGAAGTGCACCAGCTGTACTGAACGGCCGTTGCCGCGTCCGTCTGGATATGAGCCGGTCCTCTCTCGGCGTCTTTGCGAGGTCTACCTGCACGTGTACGGTCAGTAACATTCCCCGTTTGACGAAAACGCTGCATCAGTCGTACAATGATGGAATGGTTAACCCTGAAGTGGTCTGCCACCCTTCTATGGCTAAGACCACCGTTATGCATGCCAATAGCTTGCCACCTTTCTGGTATGGTTAATTTTCGCCGCAAAATACCAAACCAATAGAAAATGAAACTTAAAACTCTACACAAAAAAATCAGTTTTTGTTCGCAAACACAAATGTTGAAAAGTACACGTGGCACTTTACACACCCTGTCATATACACATAAATAAAAATCGATCAATAACCTGTTTCACAGGTAAGTAAGTATGTGTGTACAGGTAACGAAAACAGCAAACCGATTTGAAATAAGTTCATTATTAGAAAAGATATTATTGAAACAAGTCAGGTGGTGCTTAACTTTTGTCGGACTGTACGTCGTCCATCCTTATTCTGAACTGATTGCTATATGACTATATGACGTCTAAAATGACTTTCAGAAAGAACTGCCATGAGCTAATGTATAGAGGAAACTAAACAGTCGTGGGACGACGTGAAGTGTCATGCATACACCAGCACGTTTCCTTTATTATCTATCTTTTACCTAAATGAAATGATTTACTTATTTTTTTACGTGCTTGCTGTGACATTACTTAGAAAAGTGTAAATGATTTTATACTGACCATTAATGTTCATCTCTTTACAAATTATAATGGTCAATTTCATTCCAATTTTCCATGTCGATATTATATTTTTTCATAATGGATTCTTCTCTACTAGGTTTCTGCATGTTAACTTGTTTAGACCTATTAACACGTAATATTACGACGTATAAAATAACACTGGATATAACTACGCCTTGATATTAATGACGGCGATCATAATAGAGTTGCCTTTAACGATGCCTTCCATAGCAACACACAAGTCATCACTTTCATGTAACCACAAGTCCTATAAAAATTACATATTTTACTATTTTGGAATTTAAATAAAAAATTCTTCAAAATTCTTAATAATATAATTACTGACTTACATTTTATTCTCCATAAAGTGTTCAAGTCAATAACAACGAATCTAATTGAAAGTTGTACTGTGACCTTATTTGACTGTTTATGTGCATATACTAGTAAATAACAAAAACGACTATATATGTCAGCTGTGTATATGAAAAAATACTAGTGATTTCTTCCAGCATTTACTAACAAACCCATGTGTTAGATTCATTCCGAGTGATAGCGAGGAATAAAATGCAACAATGATATTGTTATTCATGTTCAAACTCGTACGAACTATGGATACCATGAATGATTTCTTTAATATCCCGTTACTATTACTAACAAGACCAATATCGTGTCTGGACCAGCGTCGCTATAAAACATTCCAGTAATGTATGCATTTTTGACACCTGTTTTAAATGTTTAGGTTTGTTAAGAAGTTCAGTGGAAAGGACCAAATGACTAAACTACAATTATATTTTCATATGGACAAAATCATAATTTAAAGGAAATAAATCAATTGTGTCTACAGACGAATTTCCCATTACCTTTAATGAATGAATTTCTCCGATTGACTCGAAGCCAATCAGTGTAAATCAGGTCATTGAACATTGTAATGTCAAAATAATTGCTTTGTGACGTAATCATTTTTCGGGAAATGTACTAATGTGAAACTTGTCTATTGGATTATTCCTGCAATTTCTAAAATTGTGTATAAAAACATCATTGATAGTTTATTTAAACTTCCAATTATATTGATTGAACACTTGCAATTTTAGAGTACATCAACTAGGTACAGTCAATGTCATACGATGATAAAAAATGACTAAGTTCAACATACAGGAAAAATAAAGAAAATAATTGTCAAATCAGCCCATAATATGAGGTGCACATCTTCAATATGTATACAAACACTATGCAAAGTCTGAATAATATTGATTGAATACGGTTGGAGATTTAGATTACACCAACTAGGTACCGTCCATGACATATCGTGATAAAAAATTACTATGTTCAGCATACAGAAAATATATGAAAATAATCTTCAAATCAGCCCATAATAGGAGGTGCACATCTTCAATATGTATACAAACACTGTGCAAAGTTTAAATAATATTGATTGAAAACCGTTTGAGTTACAGATTACACTAAGTAAGTACTGCCTTGTTGGGACGGACGAACGTACGGACAGACGGACGGCCGGACGAACAGACGTACTGACGGAGAAATCGATTCCTAGACCTGCTGCCGCCTTCGGCGACGCAGGTAACAAAACGTGGTGTCATTCACAATAAGGGTCCCACTACTGTTTACACTTCAGAATCACATGTGTTTACCTGAGTTTTTAATTGGTTCACAGCTCAGTCAATATTTTTCTGTATAGTTTTTACGGTCCATTTTTTGTCTTTTTGCCCTTTTTCATCTTGTAATTTTATTTTCTGCCCCTTTTCAATTAACTGTTTCTAATCACTCCTTTGGTATCTTCAAACGTGTCCCATTTATTTCTTTAGCACCGCCACCTTTTACAGAAGTGTCTGTGTCAGACCAGAAATGTTAACGGACATGTATATGTGTATTAGAGGTCTCGATTTTTTCTATTGGATTTTGGAATTGTTCGGACAATGTGATATTTCTAGTTTTTTATTTTATCAAATATTGTCAATTTGAATGCTTGGCTTTGGCTTTGGGTTTATTACGTTTAATGCCACTTTCAACAATATTTCGGCTCCCTTGAATGATTGGTATTCAAGTAATAAATAATTAGAAATAATTTGCATGTTTGATAAAATAGCTACTGTAGTTTTTGTCTTGTATTTGTTTCCAGATTTAATGAATGGCATTTGTGAAAATGATACGTCGGCGGTTATGTAAACCACTATTTGTAGTATTTATAATATTCCTCGTTTATTATACAATGATATTAATGTTTGGAACCAATATAAAACTTCCAAATGAAGACATCAACGACGAAGTTCAAATAAATGTCCAGCGAGCTTTAGAGGATGGTATAAAGGTTCAAACCGAAAAAAGAGAAATACCATTGCAACCACCAGATAACAATCAAATAGAATCCCAACCAAATGATAAACTTCCACCACCTATTGAGGAAAATATACCATATGAAGAACAGAAGAATGATGAAAATTTAGAAATAAAGATAGATGAAATAGACGAAGACAACGAAAACGAGGAATATGAAGATGAAAGTGCAATAGATGATAAAAAACAGATAAATCCCCCATTAAAGGAATTACCTAATGTAGACGTTATAATTAAAGAAGGACTAGGTAAATACACATTACATTATAGCATGCATTAACTATGACTCAATTGCGTAGCTCATTACGGCGGTCAGTTTTATTGATGGAGGATACCGGAGTACTCGGAGAAAACCACCGACCTGTCGTAAGTCACTGACAAATTTTATCACATAATGTTGTATCGAGTACACCTCACTATAACTTTAGTAATGATATGCATTGACTGCACAGGCAGTTGTAAATCTAACTACCATACGATCATGACCATGACGGCCCCTATTAGATAATAATCTCCCTAGTATAAAAATGGGTGATTATTTATTAACACCAAACGAGCAACTTTTCACCTATACCATGATAAGAACAAATTATATTTTGATAAGATGATGACGATGATATCCGCTCAGTACTAGAACAATATGCTTGAGTTGCTTTTTATAGTACTAACTCAAAGAAACTTTAGTCCATGGGTAGACAGATCGCTCCATTTGGACACATTATTCTGATTCCGAGCTAACCAGTCTGTTCTCTTGCTCCTTTGTGTTGCGTGTTTAGCGGAAAAGCAACAAATACCAAGATAATAATCTTAGGTCTGACCCGACCGGGGCTCGAACCCACGATCTACTGCATTCCATGTGAACATGCTAACAGTGACACCACCGATGCGGTTTCGTTGTATAATAAACCGTATCGGTGATGTAAATAAGAGTACACGAGCGGAACACATTTAGCAATAAATTATAATATGATACACGAGCAGAACGCCACTAATAATACATAAATAAAAATGAAATACACAAGCGGAAGACCACTAGCAATAAATAAATAAAGGAATGATACTCCAGAGAAACACATTTAACTAGAAATTTTCGAAAGAGATCGTTCTATTAAATAACAGTACGATGATAACATAACAGAGCACATCAATAAATTACGATGTCCCGAGCAAGTAAATTATCAGATCTACGTGCGGAGCACATCACTCAATAAATAACAGTATGATACACGAATGGAACACGTCTTCTAGTAAATTATAGGATATACGTCCGGACTATTATTCAATGAATAAAATACGATCCCCAGAGTGGAGCACATCTGCAAGTAAATTGCAATTATATGAGCGAGCACATCATTCAACGAATAAGAGTTCGATACACTACGGAGCACACATCATGTAATAAATATGAGTAAGATAATCATTCATTAAATATCAGTATGATACATTAAGGGAACATCATTTAAAGAACGTACGATACATGAGCAGAACACATCAGTCAATAAATGGCAGAATGACAAATGAGTAGAGAAAACCATTCAAATATTATTAGTATGGTATACGAGAGGGCAATATAATTCCAGTATATCAATTCAATAAATTATATGCATAATGTTCAAGTTTAATTGAATTAAACGAATATCGCATGTATAAATTTGCACTCACTTAGTATTTTGACACTATATACAATATTACAGGAGAAAATGGGAAAGCTGTGAACATAAATAAAACATTGTTGAATGCTGAAGATAGAGCTGAATATGATGCAGGATGGAAAAACAACGCTTTTAATGAGTTTCTCAGTAAAAGAATCTCCCTAGACAGAACATTAGCAGATCCTCGGGATGAAAAGTAAGGTTACTATTATCATGAGAGTTTAAGTTCCTCGGTAAACGTATCTTATTAGATAGGGTCGTGGAGATTTCCGGGCTGAAATAAACAAAATATTACCATGACAACCAAATAAGCTGTTCATTCAAAAAGGAACTGTAAGTTCCTCGAGACAAAATGTAAATTTGATATTAAGAAGAGTTTGAAGATACCAAAGGGTCAATAGGAATCCGTAAATGAAGAAGAAAAGACAACGCAGTGGCCAAAAGAAAAAGGACAAACAACGATCTTCAAAACCAAACCCAAAAAATTAAAGATCGAGTATCATGAACCCCACTAAATACCGGGGTGAACTCAGCTGCTCCGGAAGGGTTAGCAGTTCCTGTTCTACTAGTGGTACCCGTCGTCTTAATCTAGTTGCAAACCCAGTGATAAGTCATGAATATTAACTTAATTGTATATTCACATGTCGCTTTCATATTGAAATCATTTTCAATATTTTGGTCGCCACATTTTCATTAATGTTTCTGAGTCCTGCATTTTTGATAAAATTAAAACGCTGTCCCTTACTGTAATTTGTGTGTAGTGTAAAATAGAATAGTATTTCATGTTCATTTACATCATTATCCTTTCTTACTACAATGAAACCTATTTTAAGAAAGCCTACTTTGCATCATCATTTCTGTTAGAAATAGACAGGTATGCAGCTTATCCAGGTTAAATTACCAAAGATTTCTATTTAAAGTACGGTTTATACAAGACTCCGTTTTTTTAAGAATTTTGTTTAGACATATTTGACTGTAATTTATTGTAATTGTGGTTGTGCCGACATATAGTATATGGTTATTGATATCACATGCCTCTTTCAACAATGTTTTACAGTACCTAAATAATGTAGGTGACCTAACCCAATGTCGGCCACCCTGTTTAGGTCCTTTGGTTTTACTGCTCAAAAACATTAAATTATTTGGCTTTTCAATCTTTCGGTTTTGAGCGTACCTGATGAAGGTTATTCCAGAAACGTGCCATGCGCAATAATTTTAATATCTGCGTTTTTATTAGTTATATTTAGGATATTTGCTATAATTTAAAAAAAAACATTTTTTTTCTGTAAAATATAATCTGATTTGTTGATTACGTGTGAAACAAATCTGGCTCGGGACGAAAGCACAGATTCCCTTAAAAGTTAAAGTTCAACTACTATGCGATCAAGATCACCACGGCTATATCCATCATGTCAGATTGTATTCTATTGTTAAATATTTGCAGGTGTAAACATATAAAATATTCAGAAGATTTACCAGATACAAGCGTTATAATTACATTTCATAACGAGGCTTGGACTGTTCTGTTACGATCCGTCCATAGTATCATCAATAAAACACCAGAATACATACTTAAAGAAATTATACTGGTGGATGACCTTTCTCATATGAGTAAGATTATATTCTGACAATATAAATTATTGAATATTTAAAAAAAAGAAAAAAAAAGCTTGAAGTTACCAAAGAGGTGATCAGAAGCCGTACATCGAAGGACAAACAATACAATAGTCAAACAAAAGGGGGAGACAACCAATGATCCATAAAACATTATAGAATTACATGGAAAACTAAAGATTGAGCAACACAAACCCCAATAGAAACCGGAAGTGAACTATTGTGCCCAGGATGGGTAATCATTTCCTGTTCTACTTGCGGAAATTGTGTTGTTTGTTTTATGAATTACATATTAAATTGATGTGAGTCAAACTCACTAAAGCTTTGGTTATGTATATGTAAAAAGAAATGCAAATACCATATAATTGTGGTCCTCCATAATTTCCAAAGACGTGATTCAATGGTTTACGTGCCCATATTTGGTATGGGAGATTCCTGTAGCCTTGTACATACTTTAGATAAATACAATATTGATATTTTTGTTCTACACTACGCACAACCATGCAATATGACAAAGAGCAAGGACTGGCCAGAATGATACCCTTAGTTTTGAGGCCCTACCATTCACAGACTGCTACCTCAGTTAGATATTACTATGTACTTGGTGGTAAATAATATCCACCCGCTTACAATACAAATAAATGATACTGTTTTGAAAGAGAGGAATATTAATTATAATATATAGAAATACATACATTGTTTTTTAATATGGTTATAGTTTTCACGTTGTGTTTGCTGTGACACAATAGCTTAATAAAAGAAATATATCTCTGTTATTCTAATAATGTACAGTTTTATCATTTCAGAACATTTGGGAAAGCCCTTAGAACAATATATGGAAAGGTTTCCAAAAGTAAAATTTGTTCGATTACCAAGTAGAGAGGGTCTAATCCGGGCACGTCTAGCAGGTTATAGAGCAGCTACTGGAACAGTTCTGGTGTTCCTAGATTCACACATTGAGTGTGCAGTTGGTAATAATTTGTATATAAAATATATAGAAGTGCAACAGTTGTGTTTTGTCAAACGTAGCACTATTGTGACGATAGAGGGTGATATGTGTTTTTATTTTTAATGTAATTGGTTTATATATCTTTCTTTTAATATTAAATCTTTTTTTTCCCTGTTGACATTTACAGAGGTCCAGAATTCTTATGATTGATTCTTACATATATTTAATACAAATGAAGTATGATATATTGCATTATGTTATATTAAAACATAAGTACAATTGTATATACAAAAATGGTAATTTTATAACAAATATTCCCTCATCACCTAGCTGGAACTTAAACAGTACATATTTAGAATAATACAGGCACTGAATTTATATAAAGCAAAGCTCATAAACTTAATTGATATTGTGGCAATGTGTGCGATTGCATCTATCGAAATTTGGTAACTTTCAGAAGTCATATTATTGTTTACGTGAGTGAGTGAGTGAGTGACAGACACGTCGCTCCATCCGGTCACATTATCCTCATTCTACCAAGCCAACCAGTATTTGTTATTATTCCTTAATATAGCGTGGTTAGCGGGGAAGCAAATACTAATTTTATAGTCCTTGTCTCGAACACACTGGTTCGAACCCACGATATACCTCACTGTGTGTGTGTGTGGATCGATATTAATTATCAATTAAAATATTACAATAAATTTGTATCACTTATATATTCAGGTTGGATTGAACCTATGCTGGAGAGAATTAAACAAAACTGGACAACGGTAGTGACGCCTACTATAGACGTAATAAATGACGACACCTTTGAATTCCAGTATCAAGGTGCACGGGGAACAAACGTGGGTGGATTTGATTGGAATTTGGTGTTCACGTGGCATGCCATACCAGATGCAGAACGAAAACGACGAAACTATGAGGATCATTTACCTGTGAGGTATGTGTGACTATGTTGTTAAACTATGAGGACAACTTACTTGTGAGGTATGAGTGACTATGTCAATAAATTATGAGGATCACTTACCTGTGAGGTATGTGTGACTATGTTGTTAAACTATGAGGATCGCTTACCTGTTAGGTATGTGTGACTATATCGTTAAACTATGAGGACAACTTACTTGTGAGGTATGAGTGACTATGTCAATAAATTATGAGGATCACTTACCTGTGAGGTATGTGTGACTATGTCGTTAAACTATGAGGATCAGTTACCTGTGAGGTATGAGTGTCTATGTCGTTAAACTATGAGTATCACTTACCTGTGAGGTATGAGTGGCTATGTCGTTAAACTATGAGGATCACTTACCTGTGAGGTATGTGTGACTATGTCATTAAACTATGAGGATCACTTACCTGTGAGGTATGAATGACTATGTCGTTAAACTATGAGGATCACTTACCTGTGAGGTATGTGTGACTATGTCGTTAAACTATGAGGATCACTTACCTGTGTGGTATGTGTGACTATATCGTTAAACTATGAGGATCACTTACATGTGAGGTATGAATGACTATGTCGTTAAACTATGAGGATCACTTACCTGTGAGGTATGAATGACTATGTCGTTAAACTATGAGGATCACTTACCTGTGAGGTATGTGCGACTATGTCGTTAAACTGTGAGGATCACTTACCTGTGAGGTATGAGTGACTATGTCGTTAATTTACACCTATGCCCGTGTTACTTTTTAGGTTTTTTTTATGTTGTCCTATTATGTGTCTACATTTTTGTGATATCCGTTAAGATTTCCGCATACAAAAGATGTTCTGTTCGTCTTTATCTCCAGTTGTTTGTAGGACGGCTCATGTCTTATTATGTATGTTTTCGTATAGTGATGTCCCACGTTTTAGTTTTCTCTGTTATCTGTTTTGTTTTGTGTACCCAATATTGCCAGTTCCTCTGAATTGTGTATCTTTGATTGTCCTGTCTGTTTCCTCTTACGTTTATTTTGCCACAACAAATTGTATTAAAACGCATTAAATCAAATGTCATTAAACGTTTAAAGTTTTACTTACAATATGTTAGCTACATAATTATTTTTATATTACGATCGTTTCCACATCCAAACTAATCTTAACAGTGATATTGAATGTTGTGATGCTCAGCCAACTTCCTTAATGTTTAAGAGCAAATGCTGGTTAGCTCAGTGGCAGGATATTATATCTAAGTGGTGCGGCATGTCTGTTGTGTCGGTGAGCTAGTACTATAAAGTCCAGTTCAACGTATTGGTCTAGCACAAAACAGATAACATAATTATCCCCTCAATAAGAACTTCTTTACCTATAAAACTAGTTTAACCCAGTCACTTTTTATTGAAGTGCCTGTATCAAGCTAGAAAAGTGAACATATATTACTTCCGTTTACCTCTTTAGTATCTTAACATTTATATTATCGTTGTCGGGTCCGGTCGTGGCCGTGATCGTATGGTAGTTGTATTTACAACTACCTATGTAATCAGTGCATATGACTACTGATGTTTTGAGTTCGAATCTCGATCGGGGCGAGGTGTATAACATTATGCGATAAAATTTGTCAGCGACTTGCGACAAGTCGGTGGTTTTCTCCGGGTCCTCCGGTTTCCTCCACCAATAAAACTGACCGCCACGATATAACTGAAATAGTGTTGAAAGTGGAGCTAATCACCATAAAACTAACTAACCAACCAACCTCTTTAGTACTTTCAAACTTTAGTTTCATTGTCACTATTGTAGATCACCAACAATGGCTGGGGGATTATTTGCCATCAACCGTGAATATTTTGTAAAGATTGGTACCTATGATGACGGTATGGATATCTGGGGAGGAGAAAATCTGGAAATATCATTTCGGGTACAACTTGTGTTTTTATATTATTTGTAAATAATATTATACAAATATAATATAAAAGTAGAGAAATAACATTTGCAAAATGTAAATTAGGATGATTTTTGAGGGACATAATTAGTATTTGGATCAATTTGGTATTATTTCCATTAAGCCGAACAGTTAATTCTCAAAAAATTATGTGGTGAAATGATGCGGTCATACATATGCTTTCCACTTGTGAGTAAAATGTCACTCCTCACACAGTCCTCGAAATGAACATTTGTATTTACTGGTCCGAATCAAATTCGTGAATTTATTTCATATACGTCATGTACATGTATATACGGTATCTAAATAAAAACTGAATAATTGATTGGTCCGAACAAAGTTTCACTGATCTTGGACAGGACGACTGGTGCTCATTGTGAAGACTTCTAACATTTAACCGAGCGAACAGCGTAATTATAAATTAATATAAAGAACGCTATAATCTTGAACATTATACATTATATATTTAATTTTCGTGACACTGAAGTTGTCATTGAAAAGCTTGGATGAACGTAATTAATTGATAGTAATGCTACCGTGATGAACGGAGCGATACACGTGACCAGACCAAGCAACACAGTTTCACATTCAATTATTTATTTCTCCGTCTTTTACATAGACGATTATAAAATATTAATACTATATAGCAACAATACAAATATTTCCTCTGTAAAACCACTACATTATTAACATAGAAATCACAACAACAAAAGCCAATGGAAATCTAGATCCTTTCTTTTGACAGACACGAAAATATAGCGGGTGCAAACCGGTTAATGATAAACCTACCATGCCCTCTTACATCTCAAGCTGCCATGTAGTTTAATCCAACGTTAACGGGACATATTCAGTGTGGTTGATGCGTTACATTAAACTTTTCAATTGTGTGTAATTATAATCGTTTATTTGTGCATAGCGGCAAATAAAATATTGCTTGGTATATTACTGGTTCAAATATGTATGAACTTAAACAGTGATGGACAACAATCCCATCAATAAAACGAGCAATCACCTCTCTGCCCAAACAATTGAACAAAATAAATGAACCTAACATAGTATGTATCAATCTTAAATGAAAAATATACCATGCATAGTCAGGAATATAACATGTTGACTAGTATATAAAAATATACAGAAACAAGGACATTGTATGTTTATGCTAGTATTTGTATTTACTTATGTATACCTGTGTCAAACATAAATTTTATATCAGAGCACGAACACCATCTGTCGTCATGGCCTTCTGTGTGTCTATGTAGCCGTAAATCAAAGGCGGACAGACAATTCAATAGCCGCCATTAAAATGACAATGCAACAGTCGATGACCCACAAAGCATTGCATATAAACGTATGGATTGAGCAACACCAGCCCCACAAAAATACTGGGAATGAACCCATAATCACCGGAACTGTTAGCATTTCCTGCACCACTAGTGACATCCGTCGTGCAACATCGTGAGACACGGAAATGGCGTTGGACACCAGTAAACGTGAATAAATACAAATAACATAAATATATCTTTAATACCCTAAAAAACCGAGAAACCGACCAACAAGGAACGCGGAAATCGTATCGGACATCACAACACGGAACTAAAATCGTGATGACATGTATGTAATTGTAATACATGAACAAAATGAACCACGCTCAAAAGATGGGGTGGCCTCACCTGCTCCAATAGTATAAGCAGTTCCTGCTCCACTTATCCTTCTAAAGAATAAAAGTTTGAAGGTACCAAAGGCGTAATGAGAAGTCATAAATCAAACGACGGACAAAACAATGGTCAAAAGAAGAAAAAAAAGACAAAGGAATAACAACGATATTCAAAACATTACACAGAAATTTAATGATCGAGCAACACGAACCCCACGAAAAACCTGGGATATGAATAGAGATGGCACATATTGTGTCCTTCATGATCATGTGTATGCTGTACGTTGTGTGGCGGTATATAATATGCATAAAAATTAAATATAAAAAACACAATAAATACCACACTGTTGGAGCTATTCCAAACTTCAAAAGCAAAATTGTACGGAGAAGCAAAATCAATACCCCTAACACACAATGCATGACTGCAGACTTTCATGGCTTGACACAGGCACTTCAATAAACAGTGTCGGTGTTAACTAGTTTCCTGGACCTAAGCCTTCCTCTTAGTATATATTTGTACAAAGCAAAAACATGTACTTTTACATTGTAGATATGGATGTGTGGGGGTACTTTAGAAACAACTCCATGTTCACATGTTGGACATATATTTAGAAAACGTACACCTTATAAATGGCGGGAAAATGTGAATGTGTTGCAAAAAAATAATATTCGACTTGCTGAAGTATGGCTAGATGAATACAAACAATACTATTATGATAGAATAGGGAATAATCTGGTAAGTACAAATAATATATATGATATTATACGTGTGTCATGTATCAAATTATTATTATTAGTATTTATTATTAGTAGTTTGAAGGCACCAAATAGGTAATCAGAAGCCATAAATCGAAGAATGACAGAAAGAACAATGGCCAACAGAAAAAGGGCAAAAGGACAAACAATGTTCTACAAAACCTTACACAGAAAACTAAAGATTGGGTAACACGAACTCTACAAAGCGGGAGTGCACTCATGTGTTCAGAGTAAGTAGTACACGCTCCACTAGTAGCACCCGACGTGTTGCTATTGTAAAGAAGCATTGCTTTTATAGCTATTATACATTTCACAGTCACAGTAGGGTCCTCAATAATGAAGATAGCTCATACCCTAAAATGTGTTAAAAGACCCCTAGTCTACCGTTGACTGGTACTCTTTACTTTTGTCGATAAACGTTACATAGTCTACAGTTGACTGGTACACTTTATTGTTGTCGATAAACGTTTCATCTGTGCATCTTTGTGTTATTTGATGAATATAATTTCATTTCCCATGACAGACTGGGTGAGTGATTGTTGTCTCACACTCTCTGTGTTCTATGTCATCGCGAGAATACTACATTTTGTGGATGATATTGTGTTCTATGTCATCGCGAGAATACTACATTTTGTGGATGATATTATGGTAATATCAATGACTGATTTGTACCAGACCAACACAGTAAGATTGATATTTCACAGTACTAGCAACAGTCCGAATCTTGACATGTCGGTTTAATTCGGTACATTATCAACGCTTTAGTTGCTCTTAATGCTGAAAAATATAGATACTACTTATCATAATCGTCTACGCATTAGTGGTGACATCTACGCAGTAGTGGTGATTAGTAAAGATTAGAAAGCCAAATCATTTAAAAGTCAAGGAAAGCAAGAGCAAGGAAATTAAAGAACCTAAACAGCATAACCAAAACCGGCTAATGTCACCTATACCTGAGGCATCATGTGGTTTCAATTTACAAAAATGTAATCTACCTGTATGTCTTGCAGATCTTGTTAAATAGAATGCCTATTTTTCCTTTTAAATCGTATCACTAAAAAAAACGTTAATAAATGTATTCTTAACTCATAAATCACATCGTTCACTAAAATCTACCAATATTTTCTCGTAAAGCTAATGATTTCAATAAAATGACATTACTCTTTCTCTTTATATTGTTTATTCCTATTTTTACAGGGAGAATATGGAAATATAACATCAAGAAAAGAACTGCGAAAGAATTTAAATTGTAAAAGTTTTGACTGGTTTCTGACGCACGTTTATCCTGAAATGTGGGTACCAGCTGAATCAACTTGTTTTGGACAGGTAACGCACAATATTTCAAGTTATACTTCTTTTGTGAGTTACTGAGTGATTTTTGCTTATCACCAACTCAGCAATTTTTCAGTTATATCATTGAGAGATGTTTTGGACAGGTAACGCACAATGTTTCAAGTTATACTTCTTTTGTGAGTGATTGGGTGATTTTTGTTTATCACCAACTCAGCAATTTTTCAGTTATAACATGGAGAGATCAAGTTTATTTTCAATGAGATGATGATGATGTCTGCTTTGTATTAGATCAACACGCTAAGTTGGATATTTATAGTGCTAGGTCACTGAAAAAGTAGTCCGCAGATAGAAATGTTACCCTATTAGGTCACATTACCCTGATTTCGAGCCAACCAGTCTTTGATCTTTCTCCTTAGTTCTGCGAGCTTAGCGGTGAAGCATCAAATACCAATTTTGTAGTTTTTGGTTGACCAGATCGAGGCTTGAAAACACGATTTACCTCACTCGAGGAGAACACGCTAACCATTAAACCACCAATGTAATTGTGTTGTTCTTCTTTTGTTCATTAGGCAAGTTCATATCATATATTGAAACTTTGATAATCAAATAATGTAGTAATATAAAACAAACGATAACTAACAAGCAAAATCACACCAATAATGGTTAAGATTAACTAGTTTCATTTCCTCAAACAAAAAGAACATTATTCGCAAATCTGTCAATTCAGATTTCAGATTTTAGTGTCTCCAGTAATATTTTTAGAATTCTAAAGACTAGACTAGTGTCAGTACTAAATAAACGTTAAAGAATACCGAAGGAGCGATCTGAAGAGGATAATCAATCCAGAGAAACTGGCAACATAGGGTACACAAGACGAAGAAAAACAAAACAAAAACACAACACAATATGCGTTGGACACCACTATACGTAAACAAACAGAAATAATGTAAATAATTATTTCTCAACTGTTCTTTTTAAAACAGATTAAAGCTAAAACACAGCCTCTATGTTTGTCTGGGAATGCTGAATACGGTCATACAGGAAAGCCCATGTCACTATTTAAATGTTCTCAAGGAGGTCAGGTAATTATTTAAGTCAGTTTGGACAATTAATTTAATAATGTGTTTTAGTTACAACTTCACACTGTTGATTCAGTATTATTCATGATATGCTAATATTAATGGATATCAAATTTAGCGCGCACGACGCATTTCTGGAAAAACGTTCATGAGGTACGCTCAAAGACAAAATATTAGTAAATAATTTTAAAATCATTGGGAGCAAGCAAACCAAAGGATCTAAACAGAATATACAAACTCGACTAACGTCACCTATGTCAGAGGGAGTAGTACCTTGGTTTTAATTAAACAAAGATACATGATTTAGGTACTGTAAATGTCAAGACAAAATATATCTAATAAACCATGTCAGTGCACATGCCGAAGTACTGACTACTGGGTAGATCATAGATACCGTACGTAATTAAGAATTCAACGAATATTTCTCACCATACTTAACAAATAGTTCACGGCACTGAGGGCCATATGGCAGTTTATGGACCGGGATGTCACCCACAAAATATTATATGGATCGAAGCGAAGCTAAGGTCCATATAGTGTTTTGTGGGTGATAGACCGGTCCATAAACTGCCATATGGCCCGAAGTGCCGTGAACTATTTGTTATATTATACTTCGCGTCCAAAAACAAGCCCAATTATCTCCCGAAGAAAAGACTCGAAAATGAGGCAGTCCACTGCCGGTCGATATAACGTTATATTGACCGGCTGTGCTAACAAAGACAAATAGAGAAAATAAAAACATAAATTGTAATATTAGTTGATATACGTACAGACTATATAATTGGATCTAAAAACTAACGTATCCACGGAAATACAACTATTTCTGAAACCACGATAATTGGTATATACGATTTTAAATGAGTTCATAAAACAATAAAAGTCGTCAATATTTAACAACAAGTCTGTATTTTCATCCGGGTATTCTGTTTTCTTCACCAATAAAACTGACAATCATTGTATAACCGAAATGAATACGAATTTTGCATAACCACGCATAATCCGATAAAATACAATAATTATAAATTGTTATGTTTCCACGTAACATTTAGGGACTTATGGTTTTTGCATGTTATTTTTATTACAAAGTCTTCAAATTTAAATTGAGAGAGACACTGCTAATTAATCGTTTCTTATATTTGTTCTTTCTTTCTGTCGTCTTTCTTCGCCGTTCGTTATATTGTGAGAGAGAGAGTATTCGAAAACTGTAAGTCATATCAGTTAATACGTCTATTTAATGTTGCTGCTAACAAGAAAGCTACTGGACCAAGGTTTCCTAGTGGTTAAGTTGAAGTCATCATTTCAAATATTGTGTGGTTGCCACCATGACTTGGTTATCCGTTACGTAATATCTGTGTCACAAATGAAGGCGGATATGTTCCACTTGTCGCAATCATAATCCCGTTCTGTTCTTATTCGTGACATATCGCCGGGTATGTAACACGACGAGTGCCACAAACGGAACACTACAAACCCTCCCGGAGCACCTGAGTTCACCCTTCGGTTTTATTGGGGTTTGTATAAGATTTCTGTATAGTGTTTTGTAGATCATTGCTTGTCTGTTTGTCCTTTTATTTTGGGCATTAGATTGTTTGTCTTTCGTTTATTTACGGCTTCTGAATATCTATTTGGTATCTTCAAACTTTTTTTAGACATATTTGTTTAGACGTACATGGTTATTCTTTAATGGTTTCATAGTTCATAGTTAAAATAAACCCCTATGACTTCAGTTATCATACTGGAAATGCTCGGTAACTTGAAAGTGGGTCTACTGAACATTTTTGTGTACTTTTTGTATTTCGGTCTATCAGGGGAATCAAAAATCGAGCTTTACTAACTCAAAAACGCCCTTCCTTCTACAGCAATGCTAAAAGTTCACTTATAGAGGAACCACAGCCAAAATTTCCTTTAAAGGAGTGAATTGCAATAGACATTCTCATTTTGTTTTATTTCTGAAATAAACAGTTTGTTCAATAATACTCGATTTTGGGAATTTGCATACTTTATTTACACTGGATATGACTCTCGGAAAATAATTAGTACAACATATTTACGAGTCTCGGTTAAGAGGTGTTTCAAAACAGGTAAACTTTAGTGGTAGCCGTCGCAAAGTCGATGTATGCATGGTCTTGCATACCCAGTGTTGCTAGTTTCTCTTGATTGTCCATTCTTGATTGTCCCTTTGGTTTTCTCTAACGTTTATATGGAAATAAAGATTTGTAGATACTAATGTGGTACTAGTAATCAAAGTCCGTGATTCTAAAATAGACAGACAATACCGATATATTGACCAAAGGAAAGAGGACTAAAAGACAAATCATAATCCACAACATATTACCAACAAACACGAACATGTGTGCAAGCATTTGAGACATAAACGGGATAATAGTCGACCAGTTCTCCACAACAACCATACTACTTTTCATATTTCATACAAAGTGCAAAGTTTACATAAAATTAAAAAGTATTTTCAAATGTTATTGCAGTCTTGGTATTTAACACTGGCCAATGAAATTAAAAGAGATTATGGTTGTTTTGACTATAGTGTGCAGAATGGTTTACAAGTAGAAGGTTGCCACCAGATGGGTGGAAATCAAAAATGGAGCTATAGAGAGGTATGTGATACTGAAATAACCCATGTTTAAAACTAACCAGCATGGGTATGCATAAGCAGCCATATGTGTGTAAATAAACCGTACAAGAACTGTTGATAATTCTTTTTATGAATTTAATGCCAAATATTTGTATTCATATCCTACTTTCCCAATGTCCCAAAATGTGCTGTTTCAAATATTAGGAAGTCATTATATGTTACAGCCAACTTCTAAACGTTGGTACATAAAATGGAAGGAATGGATCCATATGTCTAACAACACCATAATTAAGAAATACAAAACTTTAGCAGTTAACTATGACATACTCGTATGTCTTCCAAACTAATGCCCGTAATTTTTTCTCAGCTGATCGCACTTTGTCTAGAAATTATTCCTCTTAAGTTTAATGGAATTCTGTTCAACGATTACCATGCTAGTATGGTTTTAGCATTTTACTATTTTATTGGTTACCATGACAACGACGGCTATTTTGAAAACGGTTTACCTGACAGCACATTTACAGATCATGTGCAACCTTCAAGGGAAGGCTTATAAAGTTTGAGCCAATGGTATTTGAGAACAGACGTGGACAAGTTCATGGACGAATAATAGTAAGAAGAAGAAACTGAACAAAAACTATGAAATTAATGAGATTGCTGTTCACAGCGTAACATGTCTTTTAATCATTTCTGTTTTTGTTTAAGTGTAAGACATAATAGTGTCCTGTGAAATTGTGTCATATTGTATCTTTTTCAAATGAAAAATCCCCAACAGACCAAAAGAAGTCACCTCTGCGCTTTATTCCGTCCTCAGACTTTATCATAGAAAACAATTATAACAGAGGACAATATTTCACGGTGGACACTATTTAATCCTACATAAGCGGTGCTTAACTTTTTTATGTTTGTAATACCTCTGGCATATACAATCTTATAGTAATGCACGTGCTATTTTCTCCAATTTACATGTGGCAATTTTTTTCAGGATAATACTTTGTACCATTATTCTACCAGGAATTGTTTAGAAATATCTGAAGATGGAAAAAGACTATTTATGAATACTTGTTTAGGTACCGATTACCAAATATGGCTTTGGAATAAACAAAAACCACAAGGGCCAGTTAGAAAATGGAATTCAGTCGATTGACTTTGGAACGCTGCAAAATAATCGCTCCGAATTAACATGAAAATGCAACTTCTGAAAACTAAATTTTGCGAAGATGGTGCTTATAAAAATGTGTTGAGGTGCCTTGAAGTTAGAAGAAGCTGAATGTATGTATATCTATAAGACGTGTTAAGTAATTCAGTTGTTTGTAAGGTAATGTTTAAATGTAGTGTGGTCTGGTGTTGTTTGTTTGTGTTTATGAGAGAGAGAGAGAGAGTTTTTTCATTGCATGTTCCCAGAGGACAGTGTACTTGCTCTTTGTATGTTTTGAGAGAGCAATGTGCCTTCTTTTTGTATGATAGAGCTGTGTACTTACTCTTTGTATGTTCTGAGAGAGCTGTGTATTTACTCTTTGCATGTTCTGCGAGAGCTGTGTACTTAATCTTTGTATGATTTCAGGGAGCATTTTACTTACTCTTCGTATGTTTGTTGTATGAGAGAGAGCTGTGTAGTTACTCTTTGTATGTTCTTTGAGAGCGGTGTGCTTACTCTTTGTGTGTTCTGAGAGCAGTGTGCTTACTCTTTGTATGTTCTGAGAGACCTGTGTACTTACTCTTTGTATGTTCTGAGAGACCTGTGTACTTACTCTTTGTATGTTCTGAGAGAGCTGTGTACTTACTCTTTGTATGTTCTGAGAGAGCTGTGTACTTACTCTTTGCATGTTCTGCGAGAGCTGTGTACTTAATCTTTGTATGATTTCAGGGAGCATTTTACTTACTCTTCGTATGTTTGTTGTATGAGAGAGAGGTGTGCGCTTATTCTTTGTGTGTTTTGAGATCAATGAGCTTACTCTTTGTATGTTCTGAGAGAGCTGTGTACTTACTCTTTGTATGTTCTGAGAGCAGTGTGCTTACTCTTTGTATGATTTCAGGGAGCATTTTACTTACTCTTCGTATGTTTGTTGTATGAGAGAGAGCTGTGTACTTACTCTTTGTATGTTCTGAGAGAGCTGTGTACTTACTCTTTGTGTGTTCTGAGAGCGGTGTGCTTACTCTTTGTATGTTCTGAGAGAGCTGTGTACTTACTCTTCGTATGTTTGTTGTATGAGAGAGAGCTGTGTACTTACTCTTTGTATGTTCTGAGAGCAGTGTGCTTACTCTTTGTATGTTCTGAGAGCAGTGTGCTTACTCTTTGTGTGTTCTGATAGAGTTGTGTATTTACTCTTTGTATGTTCTGAGAACAGTGTGCTTACTCTTTGTATGATTTCAGGGATCATTTTACTTACTCTTCGTATGTTTGTTGTATGAGAGAGAGCTGTGTACTTACTCTTTGTATGTTCTGAGAGCAGTGTGCTTACTCTTTGTGTGTTCTGATAGAGTTGTGTGCTTACTCTTTGTATGTGCTTAGAGAGCTGTGTACTTACTCTTTGTGTGTTCTGATAGAGGAATGTGCTTACTCTTTGTATGTGCTTAGAGAGCTGTGTACTTACTCTTTGTATGTGCTTAGAGAGCTGTGTACTTACTTTTTGTATGTTCTGAGAGAGTGTAACACAATCGAAAACCACTGGGTATTTGAATAAAGTTTTATTAATTAGTATACAAAAATTAAGTTAGTACTTCGCAACATCCATCGGCGTTGTGTAAAGTTCATCAGCGTTGTGTATAGTCCATAATCATATTTACATACACTTCAATAAAGTCCTAGGACATTGTGTTTTCCGCTAATGAGTACATCTCCTTAACGGTATAGAAGTAGAAGAGAAACTCGAAAGTAAAGAATAATGATAATGATAATGATCAGCCAAGTCCACGATACATGGTCTTAAATATAGTTCCCGTGTACATTAACAACATATGTTACTTAGCAAAAACAACAGCTAAGATCACGGGATTGTGAATCATAAAATACTCCTTTGAAGTAATAGTGATCAGTACCAATTATTCATATTCACTGGACAGTTATTTGTAATGAATCTGTAGAAACAGTCACGTATATGATAACGATTTAGTGACATCTTGAGATAAGTAATAAACGATAAACAATTTGAAGAATCAATAGTTGACAAGTAACTTTGTTACGCTGTGTGCTTACTCATATTCTGAGAGGGCTGTGTACTTACTCTTTATATGTTCTGAGAGAGCTGTGCACTGACTCTTTGTATTTTCTGAGAGAGCTATGTAGTTACTCTTTGTATATTCTGAGTGAGCTGTGTACTCACTCTGCATGTTCTGAGTGAGCTGTGTACTTACTCTTTGTATGCTATGAGAGTCGCGTACATATTTGTTCTGATGTGTTCTTTGAGAGCTGTGTACTTACTCTGTATGTTCTGAGAGCAGTATACTTCCTCTTTGTATGTTCTGAGAGTCGTGTACTAACTCTTTGTATGTTCTAAAAGAGCAATGTACTTACTCTTTGTATGTTCAGAGATAGCAGGGTACTTACTCTTTGTGTGTTCTGAGGGAGCTTTGTACTTCCTCTGTGTATGTTCTGAGAGAGTTGTGTACTTTCTCTTTGCATGTTTTGAGAGAGCAGTGTACTTACTCTGTATGTTCTGAGATAGCAGTGTACTTACTCTTTATATGTTCTGAGAACTGTGTAGTTACCCTTTGTATGTTATGAGAGAGCTGTGTACTTGCTCTTTGTATGTTCTGAGAGAGCTGTGTGCTTAATCTTTGTATGTTCATAGAGAGCTGTGTACTTACTCTTGGTATGTTCTTAGAGAGATGTGTACTCAGTCTTTCTATGTTTTGAGAAAGCTGTGTACTTACACTTTGAAAGTTCTGAGAGAGCTGTGTACTTACTCTTTGTATCTTCTTAGAGAGCTGTGTACTTACCCTTTGTATGTTCTGGGAGTTGTGTACTTACTCATTGTTTGTTACATTCCTCCATTACTTAATAAAAGAAAGTTTTGGATAACGAAAGTTTCTTTAAAACTAGAATAACCATCAATACAATCCCAGTTTAAATAAAATCATAATTCATCATATAATGTCAATACCAATAACAGTCCCACATTTAATTATAGCAATCTCTTCCATCTGTAACGAAAGTGAAATCTGCATGAAAGTTTATAAAATCTCATCTTCTTTTTCGAGTTCTCTGATCGTTTCTGGAATATTTATACTTGCAGGATACCGTTTCATGTTCTTAGATTGTTTCAAAAGTTCTGTTCCTTAAAGGTAATTCTTACAATTTTCTTTTATCAAAGCCTTATCTTTCATGAATAAGGCTATTATACAGAGCTTACTAAGATTGATCCGATTAATTGGACTTTTTATGTCACAAAAGTTAACACCAGGACGAATGCAATTGTCGAGTCCTTCATCATTTAATAAAATATATTTTGTCTTCTGTACATTCACACCAATAGCTTTCGCTTCTAGGTTTGAGTAAGCCAACATTGAAAATGAACGGTCGTCACTTGAATTTAAATTAACATGTATAGGAAGATTAAATGGTTTAAAAATCTGAAAATTACTACTATAATCTAGTAATGGAATCGACATAACAACAAAGATACGATTCGTATCCAACAGCGTGTGAAAGCTCACAATTGTATAGTAATTCCATAGTTCGGTAGTTGGATCACTCGGTAGAAGGATTCCAGGAGGTAACTTAGATGCAATGCCAATTAATAATGACCTTAAATTCTTCGGAGATATTACACTGGGCGACAAATGACCTAATGTCACCATGTTGAGCTGCATTGGTAAATGTTCAGTATAAAATATAACTTCAGTAACCAAATGAGACAATCCTTCAATGATTTAATTCATTGCAACATGTCTATCCAAATTAAAAATTCTTTCATTAAAAACAATAGTAATATTCCTAAAATCTTCATGCAGGTCAGCAAATACATTAAGTAACTCGTTAATTGATTTTCTATTCTCTGCTATTTCTATGCGTGACACGTTTAAAATACTTAACTCTCTTGCAAAACGTGTGTGATTTTCTGTTGGTTTTGTGCCAAAGCATTAACATTTCTACGTATGGAATCCAAATCCTCAATCCCATTATTGGCACCTTCATTTCATTAGGTATCTTTTCAGATAGTCGCTCACCACACCCTTACAAGACCGATACGCAATAAGTTTGATCTTATCCGCATCTGCCCGTGTTGTTAGCAAAGCATATTTATCCAATGCTTTGATCTACTCTTTGAAACCTTTTGGATCACCTTCCAAAGGAGTGATCACTTGAGCCACACCTTGTGTGATCACGGAAGAAGTGAGGTGTTCTATCCGAACAGAGAGATTTCTTTGAGCCAAGTTTTGATTCCCTATTGAGTCTGACAATTGATTTAAAGTTTGAGCCAAAGTTTGAAAAACCCCCCCTCTGCATTTTGCTCCTGGTCATCCATAACCTTTTAAACACTAAGCATAATCAACCTACCTTCAGTCCTAGGTGAGTGTACTCGACTAGAATCCTGATCACATGCACCAAAAATACTCCAGTGTAACACAATCGAAAATGTTCTGAGAGTCTTGTACTTATTTGTTCTGTGAGAGCTGTGTACTTACTCTGTGTGTTCTGAGAGCAGTATACTTCCTCTTTGTGTGTTTTGAGAGAGTTGTGTACTTACTCTGTGTGTTCTGAGAGAGTTGTGTACTTACTCTTTGTGTGTTCTGAGAGGGCAGTGTACTTACTCTGTGTATGTTCTGAGAGAGTTGTGTAGTTACTCTTTGTATGTTCTGAGAGCTGTGTACTTACTCCTTGAATATTCTGACATTGATGTGAATACTCCTACATATCTTTAGGAATGCTTATGTTGATAAATACACATTTATATAATAATAATGTTTAAGCAATGACTCTCCCATACTACTGACAATGGCTAAAAGCATTGTGTACAATTTTTTTTTTAGTCATTGAATTTTGTGTACACCATGATCATAGTCAATAAGACCAACCTAATTTGCTCTAATTATATTTTTTTTATATACCTCAAATACTATAAATATATCAATAAAATTGGTAAATACTGAAATTATTACAAGTGTTGGTGCAAAAGAAAGGGTTGGTTTTTAGCACATTCGTAGAAGGCCTGTCAATCAAGTCATCAGTATTATTATTATTATTATTATACCAACTGTACTTTAATTTATGACTCCAAATAAAACAAATAATTTGCTCCTCTGGTTGTCATTACTTCATAAGTAGCTGTGATACCAAAGCTCATCCATGAGTATTGTATCAAAATAGTGACAATATTTCATCATATAGTGTGAAGACACGAAGTGCTTGTCAGGGATCCGTTTTACCAAAATAAATCCAAAGACATAAACGAAGAAGAAATTCATATACTTTATAAACATTAGAGAAAACAGAAGGGGCAATCAACAATGGACAATTCAGAGGAACTGACAACGTTAACATTGGGTACACAAGACACAGGACAAATAAACGTTAGAGAAAACAGAAGGGGCAATCAACAATGGACAATCCAGAGGAACTGACAACGTTAACATTGGGTACACAAGAGAAAGAAAAACACAACACAATATGTGTTGGACACAAAGAGACTCAAATAACGTAAATAAGACAAGCCTTCCTACAAATAACAGGAGGTAAAGACAAACCGAACTTCGTTTTTATGCAGAAATCCTAACGGACATCACATCACAACACAGAACTAACAACATAAAGACACACAATAGGACAACGCAAAAAACTAAAACTTTTCTTATGTTTATAATCTAAAGGACCCAGTATGTATAAGTATTAATAGTATCAGAGCTATTAGGAACTCAATGATTACCAATTACAGATTAGAAATGCTCTACTACTTCCTACTCACCAAGAGTGTGCGCTATACTCCTTATTTAAGATGACCATTGAATAAAATACAAGATGAAGGAAACAGTGAGTGATTGTTGTTTAACGCCAACTCGGTAATTTCGTTTAAGCTATGGCATGGCGAGAACAAGTTAACTTTCAATGAGATGATGATGAGGTCCCCTTTGTACTAGACCATTATGCTTAATTGGATTTTTATAGTGCTAGCTCACTGAAGCAGTAGTTCCCGGTTAGACATGTAAACCCACTCCGACACATTTTCCTGATTTCAAGAAAACGAGTCTTTGCTCATTCTCCTTATTGCTGCATGCAAATACCAATTTAATAGCCTTTGGTTTGACACGATCGAGCTCGAACCAACGATCTACCCCACTGGAGGTGAACACATTAATCATTACACCACCAAAGAATGAAAACATTAATCACATTATGTTACTTTACTGTTGTATGGTCATTTAAATACTGAAGTATTTGAGCTATGACAACAAATAGCATATATAGCCATGTTTGTAACAGATGGAACATGACAGTAACCACTAGTGGGGAAGGAACTGCTTAACCCTCCGGAACACCCAAATTCATTTCCGATATTTACTGGGATCCTGTTGCTCAATCTTTAGTTTTCTCTGTAGTGTTTTGTAGAACATTGTTTGTCTTTGTGTTCTTTCTTGTGGTCATTGTATTGTCTGTCCTTTGGATATATACGGCTTCTGCTTACACTTTTGGTATCTTGAAATTTTTCTTCACCTTTATGACATATTTGAGAATGTTGGCAATATTACTGGAAATAATAAATGAAGAAAGTGTTGAGTTCATATAAATCTTTATTTCTATACAGCTGCTTTGATGTCCATGTATATACAGAATAGGAAGAAGAAAAAACAACAAAATAAAGTGATATTCATGCAATACAAGATACATATTTCACATATTTTGTTACAATAGTCATCAATTATTTCTAATATTTACATCTCTGGTGAATCATTCAGAAATGGTTTCCATGGAGATTTTCTGTTTACAATATTATGTTTTATTACTATGTACATGTAAGTTCTCAAGGCCTACAATAACATATAAAAATACTGATTAACAGAAAACATTACTTAGCATGATTTTATATTGCACAATGATTTGTTTATATTTGGATGGCCTTTGGTGGGAAGAGTTCTAACTACTGTACTTTTATTAAGGAACTTTCGGGTAAAAAAGTAAAAGTAATGTAAAATGGAGATGATCTATAGTTGATTTTATGAAATCTCCCTTTTCCATTTTGAAAACAAGACATCATATTATGTGGTTCATAAAACATAGATATCAAATTTAGTGTGCATGACATATTTCTGGAATAACCTTCATCAGGTGACGCTCAAAGATTGTAAGATTGGAAAGCCAAATAATTTAAAGATTTCGGAGCAATAAAACCAAAGGGCCTAAACAGGATAGCCAAAATCGGCTGAGGTCACCTATGCTGGAGAGAGGAGAACCATAGTTTTAGTAATAATTACATTATTCAGGAACTGTATATTTCAGTAATAAATCTATTAATAAACCATATCAGTGCCAAAGGATAATGAACAAAAAATACATCTTTATATTTTTATACAGTATCAACACCTTTCTGATGAATTTCAATATATCAACAAAATTTAAGAGAAATGGTAGTCTGTAGAGTAAAAACTCACAAAAAAACTCTTATATTAATGAGTCAGAAATAGGTAGTGTTATTGAATGCAATATCTTTTTCAGATGTGGAAATCAAATTGTAGGTACTGCTTATATAATAGGTACCCTTAATTGGCAAATTAAAGATATGGTAAACAAAGCTGAGACAGTTGATGTATGACAAGAAAAGGTCACAAAACTAGCAGAAACATTATATTTTCTCTAAAAATGCAGTAAACATAGATTTCATAGGAATAATTTGTACCCAAAGTTGACAAAAACATAGGATAATTAAATTTAAATACTGCTGAAACTTTATTTCAAAATTTTGGAAAAATTTATAGTTGGGTCATGTTAACTTTTACCGTATTTTGTACTTAAATGAATTTTTTTTACGTGTAAATCTTCCAATAAAAGTTTACATCAGTTTACCAACGACAAAAAAAAAATTTTTTCAATAGCAATGCATGAAACTACATACAGTAACTAAAACTGAGCTTGCTTTTATTTAAACTGATTTTTTTAGGGAGGGGCGACATTTATAGATCAAACAACAGTTTAAAACAAAAACAATATTTTGGCTCAATATTTATGTACAGGACATGTAAAAAACACAAAAAGATATTTTTTTCTTTAAATCTATGGACACTTGCAATGTACAACAATAAGCAATATAAAACAGTTTGCATTGATAACACTGCATATTTATAGATGTACAATATACATCTCTGTGATATGGACATACATAGACAACATACTTTACATCGTGGTTTATTATTATTTCATGTTAGGTAACATCAGGACTTATGGTCATAAAGCTTTGGAGTACAATTTGTATACTGATACTCTCAAAACATCCAATCAGAACATAACCTCTAATACATACAGTACTCTCATTGGATGATGTAACAGTTTGAGTACTAAATTCGCATTCAAAATTTTATGACTGTGAGGTCATGCCTTTTGGTCATAAAACATTTTGAGAACTATTTTAGATTTTTGCATTCTTACTCCAAGATCGTCCAATCAGAAAGTTATATTTCCTGAATATAATTTTCTAATTGGTCATTTCTCAAGTACGAGTATGAAACTACTCGAAAGTATTATGACTGTAAAGCCCTAAAATTAAGTAATTTAAATGTAAGGTTAAAGGTTATAATCTACACAGAACAAGATCATCTCAGACTTAACATGACTTAGATAATAATCTACACACAACGTGATCATGTCAGACTTAACATGACTTAGATAATAATCTACACACAACGTGATCATTTCAGACTTTACATGGCTTTGACTTTCATCATTTTCATCTTGGGTTGTTTCCTCTTTGCTTCCCTTCTACTATCTCTTTCCTATAACAAACAAAAATACATTGCATATAATATCAACCATATGGACAAGTTTTACTGTATCCATGCATGGGAAACCCAAACTCTCAGACAAAAACATTTATGAGAGACCAGCTGCTCCTAGCGGGTTTCTTGTCCCACAAATTGCAGACACTGTGAAGTTTTCAAAGTCACTTAAATAAGGAGAAAAACAGAAATCTCTATAAATTACATTTAAAAATGTTAACTTCTTGTATCTGGTGGAGGCCATAATATGTATGAATGATCAATTTTCTATTACATATATGTGTTATTATTCCATTTAAAAATTAACTGTAAAATAAAATTAAGAATATACTATAACAATTTTACCATCTACATTTTCATTGGATGATCAGGAGTTCATCTGGACATGACCTCTACCCGTTTTATGCCAGATGTTAGGGGGGAGTGTAGTTAACAGCCGATTGTAATCAGATTGTCACTAATATATTATAATTCAACAATAAAAAACTAAAACCATCCCATTCCGGTTTTTGTAGAGCTAAAGGTCTTTATGTCCTATTGTAAATTAAGTTATTTTTAAATCTTATGATAATTAGGTTAATTGCTGACAATCTTATGATAATTAGGTTAACTGTTTACAAGTATAGATACCTCCATCTTTCTGGCTTTATCCGGATCTTCTTCATTCATCAATCTCTCTTTCTCTTGTCTACGTTTCTCCTCACGTCTTTGTTGAGCCTGCTCCTGACGTTGCTGGTGAGTTGCCTTCTCAAAAACTTCCTGCATCTTCTGGCGTTTCTTATCAGCCTTAGCTCTTGCCTAAAATGATACAAGTACAATTGTACTTCTACTTTCTCAAATGGATCAATGTTAAGATCACAACAGAAAACAAATGCATGTTTCAAATTTTCTAAAAGAAAAATATTACAAGGACAAAGAAAACAAACTTCAATAACTTCTGGCCTCTGGGATATGTACACTACCCAGACTGAAGGACTTCTTAAAATAAAATTTAGTAATAATGTATTATGGAAAGAAAGTTTAATCAGTAATGGTTAACAGTTTCACCAATATCAACAAAATGAACAAATGCCTCTCGCCTCAAGTCATTTAACACAAATTAAAAGACCTTAACATATACCTATGGAAATGCAGGTCCTGACACTTTGAGGCCAAGGCCCAGAAAATCTTTTTCTAGTAAAATTAGGAAACGTGGGGTCCAGTATAAATTATTGTCACTGTGTATATTCATTACACACATACATACATAAGGTCATACTTGGGCTCACCTGAGCCTGTATCCCTCCCCTGGATACTCATGCATTTAGTGCTCAATCAAGTCTACGTTTTGAGGAAAATTGAACATTCCAAACAAGTTTTGCTGCAACTGGCTGAGTGCATTCAGAGGAAGATTCAAATGTAAAAGTTTCCAAACGACGATCGAATCAAAGTGATAACAAAATCTCATAAACACCCTTTGGATCAAGTGAGCAAAACTAGAGGCTCAGGTGAGCCTGTATCGCTCACCTGATATAAATAAGTCATCTTAAGAATGTCTGCATGCCGATTACATCTAAGTTACTATTCAAATCCCATAGGGTTCTATGTTAAAACTATGTCTGCTCATGGCAGCCATCTTGGATGAAGGTTGTGATCACCAGACACAATTTTGCAAGTATATACTACCCAAGGAACATCCATGCCATGTTTGCTTTAAATTGGCTGACTGGTTTCAGAAGAGAAGACTTTTAAACAATTTTCCCATTGGGTCCTATGTTAAAACTATGTCCGCTGACGG
>MJUT01058203.1:237764-268527 GCA_002080005.1 Gigantidas platifrons
AAAAAAAAATCGTAGAAAAATGTTTGTAACAATCCATTCTTCTTTTTCATTTGCTGATTGAAACTAATTAGGCCTAGTCACTACAATGACAATTTTATTACATTTTACAAGCCAATCAACGGATTATAGACTTTGTGTTTTGATTACATAATCTTTGATCTCACGGACACCTGGTTTGATTTACCAGGTAATGATAATGATCCCGACAAAGAATTCAATCAACGATAATGATTTTTTTTATAGTTATCATTATGGCATGTACTCAAAATGCCACAGTATGCATTTTAAATGGACATATTTTTGTAATCGTCATTTTGAGAAAGTCGCCGTCAATATATACAATTGATTGATTGTAATCGTCATTCATTGTACTATATTCGTCACAATGTCCGCCACAACGAACTATTTTTGCCACGTTTCATTTAAGAAAATGTCGACATCATGTTTACTGAAATGTTATTTTGAAAGTGGTTTTCTTGAAAAGTCAGAAACTTAAAAAATAAAAATGGTGCGATCAACAGGAGTTCGCAATCCACCGAAGCTACTTTTAACCAAACAAACTTTTGATGTATTTATTCTCATTTCTGTGAAATGAAATCTTAGTTCTCATAATTAATATTTATTATTTAATATGGTCATTTATATGCCAAGGTTGCACAAGTTTTTTTTTATCGATCAGCATCCAGGTAACAATTACGTTATATTTATAGAACTATTTACAAACAGACACATGTCTGCAATCAAAAAAAAATAACTACAGTATTTTTATTTTTATTCCAATTGTTGCATTTTGATTATGAGGTCTGAGAAATATTTATTTATTTAACAACTTGCTTCAGTTTTTGATGTATGTTCTATATATTCATTACCTACACCAAGTCCTACTATATAAATCCTTGCCTACACAGAGAAGTTGGGCAAATTGTCGGATACATTTTTTTTTTGCTGAAGACTACACAAATTAGTAAATTTAATTTTAGTTTCATTAACACAAGAAGCAACTGATCGGTGACATCGATTTGGAAATCTGTCACTATACTGCCTTTTGCCGACATCGTACCGGTTTCAGTCATAACTTGAACACCCTTTTCGTCCATGCAAAGTAATTTTGTCTGTGTAAACGTAGTCTGGTTGTTAGTCCATGGTTTCGCGTATGTGTGATCATCTTTTCCCAAAAAGTCTGAATATTTGTATTGTGTCCTGGTGCTAACACTTGACGGTTCAAGACCATTAAATTCACAGATAGCTTCTGGAAGGTGTTCCGTTTTATGTCCTGAAGATGTAGAAACAGGAGCACCGGAATATATCCCCGCACCGCTTTCTTCCTGTATTAGTTTCGTTTTTTTACTTTCAGGTTCATGTCTCATCAGTTTTCGCCGGCCAGGGGCTGTCTTTTTTTCATACCCCAGCTTAAGTTGTGGAATTTGGTTTCTGTCGGCTTTCTGTCCAAAAAATGTTCCGAGCAAACAAATACCTACTATAGTTAGGGAGATATTTTTTTTATTTAAAGCGATTGCCCACTGTAATCGTATTGACTCCTTAGAGGGCATCGTATGTAGTCTATATGGAATCATACAAGAACAGTCTTCATGTTTTTGTTTATGTAATTCAGAAAAAGTTTGTTTCCATTCATTTAATTTACGGCGATTATTTGAACAACCGTTGACGGCACACGAATTTTCACCACCTTTTTATATTTTACTTCACTGGCCATAATTTAAATACAAGAAATAATACCCAAAAAAAATCGATTTGAAAATAAAAGACAGCTAATATAGATTATTGATGCACATGTGTTATCTTTCACGACTGTTATGGCCGACGCAGCACGTGAATTCTTAATGGCGCCCCCGTGGTTTTGAGATAAGCTGGTGATAACCCCGTCTATAGGCTAGCACAAACGTAAATTGCACCGTCAGTCAAAAACTGAAGAAAGTAAAGGCTGTAATTATTATTTGCCAGACCTCAAATCAGATTGCAAAAACGGAGGAAAGCTACTGTAGTTTATTTTTAATTAGATATGTGTTGACTTTTACACATGTCTGTATGTAAATAGATCGTAATTTTAACCCGGTGTCGAGTATAAAATACCAATGCAGATGGATAAATATCTGAAACGACCCCGTACATTTCAATGAATTTTGAATTGCAATCGTCACATATGTGAACATATTTGATATGAGAACTATGATTTTATGTCACAGAAATGAGAAAAAAATTAATCAAAAGTTCGTTTTGTTGAAAGTAGCTTCGGACAAAAAGTTCAGTCAACATTTCCCGTAGCACAGTACTGCATTGCGTCCCCTTACCACAATGGGGGAGGAAACTGCTGAAAAGATACAATTCATGTATATGTTCGGAATATCTCTTGGTTCACCGTTATAAATAGCGATAGTGTACCTCAATGGAAACCGATATGTTTAAATACATTAAAATAATTATTTACGAAGTTTTTGTCTGTCAAAATGACAAAGCAACACATTTTTTATCATTGAAAATAACCTCCAAAAGGTAGGACAGTATTATTTTTACTTGTCCCGTCGGACAACCATGATACAAGATCTACTTGTCTGACGTTAGTTTTAACTGGTACCGGACAATCGGACAAACGTTAATGTCGAGGCCTGAGGTTTTGGTTTTTTTTGCTAATCAAGGTCACTTGCAAGCGTTAAAAGTACGTGATTTAAAACTTTTATGTCCGAGTCAATTGTGCGATTTAAAAGACCAGAAAATCAAAAAGTAATAATTTAAATTGAAAAAATAAATCGGTGAGGAAATGAGAATGTTCCGGAAATATCAACTCGCCGTCTGGCTATCAATACGGAATTAGTTATCGCAAAGATTCGCTTAGGACTATTAACATTTTGTTGTTTTTTAATTATACTAAGGCCATACAAAGTTAATTTCTTGGTTCTCAGGCCCGCCCGCGTGTGGAAATTCGTCGCCGCATTGCCGATTTTTTTGCAAAAATAGTAAAAAAAAATGTTTAAATGCGGTAGCGCTGTCCGTACGGAAAAAACAACCGCATCCGTTTTTCTCTTATATCGCGTGGTCGGTGAAACGCTTTAAAACGCATCATGCTTAAATGAGATTTAAAGCATCGTTATGACAATGTATAAATAAAAAACGTTTCCGTTTGACATTTAGACAAAATGTCAATCGTTTCTGTGCAAATTCGGCACAAATGTTTGCCAGTTTTACCAGGGAACATAATAGGGGGCTTCTCCGAAGCTTGTACCTTATTGGAATTATTTACGGGAGATAAAAAATGGTACGTTGGGACCAGCGGATTGGACGTTTCCATAAAAATTAACCACTTGTGATGTTTCTGCCACCATCGGAAGAAATAAAATTGAAATTTTCAATAAAGTAATGAAAAGATTTATACATTGCCATATTTTTCACACAAAAAAAAGAAGAAAAAATGCCTCCCTCATCACTTTTTACAGCAGTAAAAGGATAAAAAAAAATGCTGCCCTCCCTCATCAATTTTGACAAAAAAGGGCCTGAGAACCAAGTAATTAACTTTGCATGGCCTAAGATGGTTAAATTCTTTTAAAAATGTGGTCCTGGGAGGTCCCATTCAATCTGAAGTAAATTATTCGTTACTAAACATTAATGATTTTAAATTACTATGAAAGCAATTAAATTACCAATAAATTACACGGAAAAATATATCATCCCCTTTAAAGACCTCAAATGAATACAAAAGGGCATTGTTTTCAAATATTTTAATGAAAATAACGTGATCAGAGCTAAATTTGCAGCAGCCATGTGATGCGTTTCTCTCAAGATGGCATCGATTTTTCAGTCAGAAGCAAACAANAATTCGCACCAGTGCGCAATCAATTTTAACACAGGAATCGAAAATTTTATCAATATGATGAGAAATACGTCATATGGGTAGTGAAGTTTCACGAACGTAGTGAGTGAAACGAACAGGAATGCAACGCCGTTTTGAAGAAATCGGCTCTGGCTCTTTAAACCTCCGAAAAATTAATAAAAATTGTCAACTCTAACCAAATAACATTTTCCTGCAATTATATGTCATTGTTCTCTTCTCTAATCCTGTCATTACCCAATTTTATCATCTCAGTTGACAGTTCCACTTTACCGAGAAATCATTGTGTGACGTCACATTGACTACGGAACAAACTCGATAAAACCAAAAAGTATATACTGTTTAAGATATCAAAAAATTAAAATGTTCCAGTTTTGTGGGGTATTTATTTATTTTCATCAACTGAGGAGGTCAACGATACCTATAATTACCGTTAACAGTGATTGGGATTAAAAAAAATTCAATGGGACTATGGTCCCCTTCCCTTCCTTGTCAATGGGACATTTTTGATATGAATGGGCCATAATGACAGAACTATGTGCCAAAATCCAGTGTGAAAAATAATGTAGAATAAAAACATTTAACAAACTTTAATACATGGGTGGAGGAGATATATAAACTATGTGACAACTCACACCCTTCTGTTTGAATAAATACAGTATGATGAAGGACATATGAGCTTGAACTTAACACTTTTTTTTTAATTCTTGGCTTAAACCTTGATCTGGACAAAAAAATCCATCTGATATGCATGATAAACGCTGTGCAATGCATGAAAATTCCCATTTCACGTTTCCCGGGGAAAGTAAAAAAACACACGGGAAAGTGACATGCTGATCGGTATCCGATACTTCCCGCCGGGAAAGTGTTATAAGTCCATTGTTGCTCGTTGTTGTACTTTGCAGTTATCAGATATATCAGTTTTTGAAACTGGTTTACGATTTATTTAAGCCTGAATTCCGTATAAAATTGTATGTACACAAGGTACCAGATATCGATGTTGATTTGCAGTTGAACTTTCACAGATCATTTTGAAATAAAAACTAAATTATAAATTAGATACAGTGATTGGGATTAAAAAATTTTCAATGCGACTATGTCCGTGCAGTCTTGACAGAACGGTTCGGCTGTATGTACGTCCGACTTCATCAGAAAACGAATGCGCGCATATGACGCGGAGCTTTTATGTGGAAATGTGCCATTTCGTCGGGTAATGCGACTATGGCGCAGGGCGCGTGGTAATCCCAATCACTGCGTTAACTATTTTCAATAGTAAATTTTCGTAACAATAAAGGGAGAGAATGTGACGTCACACAATGGCTTCTCGGTAAAGTGGAACTGTCAACTGAGACGATAAAATTGGGTAATGACAGGATTAGATTAGAGAAGAGAACAATGACATATAATTGTAAGAGAATGTTATTTGGTTAGAGTGTTGACAATTTTAATTAATTTTTCAGAGGTTTAAAGAGCCAGAGCCGATTTCTCCAAAACGGCGTTGCATTCCTGTTCGTTTCACTCACTACGTTCGTGAAACTTCACTACCCATATGACGTATTTCTCATCATATTGATAAAATTTCCGATTCCTGTGATTTTAAATACACGCCTCCCCCCTTTCAGTTTTCAACCTGTAGAGATTCTATAATTGGGTATGATCAGATAGTTATATAGCGATTTAAAATTCATGTGTATGTATGAATTGATTTTTTTTTTTACATTAACAAATAATTCTACAAGAATGGACATACTAACTAGAATCCTTTCATAAAGTCACAAACATGTCATACGCCGATCACCTCGTTCTGAATTTACAAATATACCTTCTTTACACGAGAGTTTCTGTTAGAGTTATCTTTCTTTGTAGGCATAGAATATTTTGAAATTCAAGGATTTTATGTTAATGTACGTATCAAACATGCACACTGATAAAAACACTAGCGCTATCATAATTCAATTATAAGTCATGTCAAATTAGACTAACATCATGCTAGCTTAAAAAAATATAAGTCATGTCAAATAAGTCTAGCATCATGCTAGCTTAAAAAAATATGAGTCATGTCAAATTAGACTAACATCATGCTAGCTTAAAAAAATATAAGTCATGTCAAATTAGTCTAACATCATGCTAGCTTAAAAAAATATGAAAATAAAACAATATATATATTCATTTGAAACGTTGCTTAAAACAAGATTTCATAAATTTTGAGAGAAAAAAAAACCATCTCCGACAACCTGTCGGTTTTTAACAAATTTAGAATAAGACAGGAATGAGTGATCACCATTTTAGTCATTGAAGCACGTAGGTATAAAAATGTCAAGCTCCAGTTCATAAAAAAAAGATTGATCATATTCTTGAAGATGAAGCTCGTTTTTTCCAGATTTCAATTTCAAAATTGGTGAAAAATTAAAGATTTTTTTTTATCCTAATAGCAATTGAAATAAAATCATGTTCGATGATATTATAGTCGTGGCTATTAGATAAAGGAAAATACTAAACTTACTGGAACAAATGCGTTGCCTTGATCTCTTTATTACATTACAGAGCCAACTACTCAGGCTTGGTTTAGATCCGTTTATTATTTTCTAAAAGTCATGTATAATATCTGATGTTTTCACTCCCATATTATATAAATGTCTTTGTTATGTGTATAATGTTATTTCAATAAATGTTTAATTTGGACACCGGCTATTTCATTCTAATTTTTTTCTCCAATTCCTTTCAGAAAATATATTTCAATTCAATTCAAGTTTTATTTAAAGTCGATGCACAGCATACAAAAAAAACACTTTGAATTGAATTGAAATACATTTTCTAAAATTTGATTGATATTTGATATGATAAAATTATGGGAAAACTGCACGATCAAGGAAATACAAAGTTTGGGTTTTATTAATCTATGTAATCATGTGGAACTTTAATGCACTTCCAAGCTAAGACCTAATATTTCTATGCTATCCCGATATGTCGATGTTGTTCGAGTTATGTTTGGGGTTAGTGGTTTGTCAGAGTTGTGGGTTCCTGTTATTTTGTTATAAGGTTGGATATTGTCGAACATTGTTCAACTTTATGTCTTTGTACGATTATCTGAAGGCTAGTCCTCTGATTTATGTCTTTGTAGAATTTGTTGATTGGCTACTCCGATCCTCTGATTTTAATTTACGATGTGCTTGTGGGTTTTTTTCCGTCAGAATTGTGTGTGAGACTTGTTGATATTGTCCTGCTTTCATTGTGTTTTGATGATCTCTTGATAGGATTATGTTTTTGCGAGATTTGTTGATGTCGTCTTGTCTAAATTTTAATGCTTTACATTTGTTAATGTTGGCCAGTTAGAATTTTGTTTTTGTGAGATTTTTGTGATGTGATCTGCACAGAAGCTGTTTCTGTGAGATTGATTGATGTTCTATCCGAATTCTTGATCTTGTGTTGCTTATTCACTTGGCAAACCTACATATACCATGACTACATTTACGAAAGAGGAAATCCTGGACAATCATAGGTCTGTTTTGTATTCCTATGGAATTTCAACAAAAGATGAAGAACTGGGTAGATCTACTGCCACTCTACTAGATTCCTAAATTACACAACTGTCTTTACAAACAGAGTTGTATTGCTGGGTCAACCAAATGTTTCGCGCAGCCTCTTTCCAAATTATTAACATATATTCTATCAGCGGTCAAAACCTGGCTTCATAGTTGGTGTAACACTACCTGCTGAAGGGGTGATGTGAATCAGATGTGGATTCTGAAGAACTCTAAAGATATGTTAGAGTACATACAATTAAGGTCACTCTCATACTGCAATAGCTTTACAACATTTGACTTCTCTACCCTCTACACAATTATTTCCCACTCATAGCTGAAAGACAGACTAAGGGAGTTGGTTCAACGTGTTTCATTAAAAAGAATGGCTAACGTAGATACAAATACTTTGTCCTAGGCAGAACAAATCTTATTTTGTAAAATAATAATAATAATAAAAATTAAAAATGTTTTTTTTTTAAACCACTCTGATTCTATCAAAAAGTTCTCTGAATCTGATATCATCAAAATGCTCGAGCTTTTGATTTAGATTGACAACATATTTGTTATGTTTGGTGGGCGTGTTTTACAACAGACAGTCGGCATGTATATGGGTACAATCTGTGCTACTCTTATTTCTTTATTCATAAGAGAGACTTCATACTGGGGCTTCTCAATAAAAACGAAAAGAAGCTATCCAGACCCTTTAATTTCACGTTCCGCTATATAGATGATGTCCTTTCACTAAATTATTCCAGGTTTGGTGATTTTGTTGATCGCATCTATCATATTGAGCTCGAAATAAAGAATGTCACAGATACAGCTAGATCTGCTTCATACTTTGACCTGCACCTCGACATCGCCAGTTAAGAACGAAACTTTACGACAAAAGAGATCATTTCAATTTTCACATTGTAAACTTTTCATTTATATGTAACACCATTCCAGCAGCACCTGTATATGGAGTATATATCTCTCAGTTGATCCGATATTCCAGAGCTTGTGTTTCCTATCAGGATGTCCTTGATAGAGAGTTGCTGCTAACAAGGAAGCTACTGAACCAAGGGTTCCTCTTAGTTAAGTTGAAGTCATCACTTCGAAAGTTTTATGGTCGCCACCACGACTTGGTTGATCGTTATGGAATATCTGTGTCACAAATGACCACGGATATGTTCCACTTGTCATAAACACTTCCCAGTCCCTTCCTCATTCATAACTTATCACCGGGTTTGTAACTAGATTAACACGACGGGTGTCGCTAATGGTGCAGGAACTGCTTACCCTTCCGGAGCACCAGAGTTCATCCCCATTTTTAGTGGGGTTCGTGTTATTCGATCTTTAGTTGTATGTGTATGTTTTGTAGATCGTTATTTGTACTTTTGTACTTGCTCTTTTGACCATTGTGTTGTGTGTTCTTCCTCGATATACGGATTCTGGTTACCCCTTTTGTATCTTCAAACTCTTCTTCCACTTGTCATAAAACTTTTCTTGTCATTTCCTCATTCATGACTTATCACAGGATTTGTAACTAGATTAACACGACGGGTGCCACTAGTGGAGCAGGATCTGCTCACTGTTCTGGAGCACATACGTTAACCTCCGGTTTTTAGTGGGGTTCATGTTATTCGATCTTTAGTTTTATGTGTAATATTTTGTAGATCATTGTTTTTCCTTTTGACCTTGTGTTGTCTGTTCTTCTTCGATTTATGGATTCTAATTACTCCTTTGGTATTCAAACTCTTCTTGTTAGTGTTGTATTATCGTAATTGTGTTTTTATGAGATGCATTAATGTTGTCTTGTCCTACTTGTGTTTGTATGAGATGTATTAATGTTGTCTTGTCCTACTTGTGTTTTTATGAGATTTATTAATGTTGTCTTGTCCTACTTGTGTTTTTATGAGATTTATTAATGTTGTTTTGTCCTACTTGTGTTGTTATGAGATGTATTAATGTTGTCTTGTCCTACTTGTGTTTTTATGAGATGTATTAATGTTGTCTTGTCCTACTTGTGTTTTTATGAGATTTATTAATGTTGTCTTGTCCTACTTGTGTTTTTATGAGATTTATTAATGTTGTCTTGTCCTACTTGTGTTTTTATGAGATGTATTAATGTTGTCTTGCTCTACTTGTGTTTTCATGAGATGTATTAATGTTGTCTTGTCCTACTTGTGTTTTTATGCAATTTGTTACTGTTGTTTTGTCCAAATTGATTTGTTTTGCGAGATTTGTTAAATATTCAAATTGTGTAATTGTGGGTTTGTGAGATTTGTTGGTTTTGAAATTTCCTAATTGTGTTTTTTTTTAAGAATTATAGTACATTCCCTCTGTCGATTTTTTTGGGGGTGGGAGGAGGGTGATCTGTTGGTGTTGTCATGTCCAGAATAAGATTGTGTTTTTTGTCATTGTTATTACACAAAGAATACACCATGCTAACTACCGGTAGTTATGTATTGTCATTATTACCATAGTATATCTAATAGTATTATTTTCTATGTCAAGGTTTTTCGTTAGTTAAAACCTCAATATAAATTTAATAAATTAAGATCCCTTACGTTTAAAAAAAATAAATAATGATGAATGCACCGAGGTTTTTAAAAAGAAATATAAATACAAAAATGTATGCCCTATAGAATCAATTAAGTTGTATTTAGGAATATCCATGATTTAACAAGCATATCTTGGGGGTTATTACACCAATACAATTAGGTACTTTATTGAAATAAAAAAGCATTGAGGCAAAAAACAGAAAGACGAAGTCAATTCTAATTTAAGTTAAATGAAAGTTTTACAAAATATCACGAACCATATGTCATTGTCTGGCTTGAAGCTAACGCATAGGATTATTAAGAAATTTCCTAAGAAAGCAGAAACTATCTACATTTTGTATTTTCTTGTCCTAGTAAAAACACCAAGACATATTTTTAAAGATATGATATGAATTACTTTAAAAATACTAACCAGTAATATAACCGCATCGGTGTTGTAATGGTTAGCGGGCTCGCCTGGAGTGCGGTAGATCATGGGTTCGAGTCCAAATCGTGTAATCCCAAAGACTTTAAAATTGGTATTTGTTGCTTCTCCGCTAATCACGCAGCATCAAGGACAAAGATCAAAGACTGGTTGGCTCGGAATCATTATAATGTGGCCGAGTGGAGCGGCACGTCTTTCCGCGGATTGTTATTGCAGTGCAATATAAAAATCCAACCAAGCATGTTGGTCTATTACAAAGCGGGCCTCATCATCATCTCATTAAAAACTAACTTGCTCTCGCCATGATTTAGCTGAAAAATAGTCGAGTTGGCGTTAAACGACAATCACTCACTCACTAACCAGTAATATGTGAGAGATGACATTTCACTCGCACGTGGAAATCGCCTGCATGGTTGCACCAGTTGACTAAGAGTGTCTGTAAAACTTTAAAAAGGCCAGAAAAGAGAGCGGTCATTTATACGTGTGCTAGGGGTATCTATTTTGGCTCTTGTTTAGATGATTTTCATTTTATTATACAAACAAAAAACAAAATAACCTTGCATAAAGAACAAATGATATTTCTTAATCAAAAACAGTGTCAAATAATAGACAAAAGAAGAACGAATGTATAGATAAAGGAAGCAACACACACTTCATAAATTAGATCTTCGGAATGTCTCTTGGTTCGACTCTCATACTGTCTGGAAGTTCCTTTTTCCTTCGTTCTCTTTCGGCCTCTATTGCTTCGTGATAATAACCATAGTAATCTCCTCTACCGGCTCTCTCTGGAGGGGCCCACGCATCCGATTTCGGCCATGGGTTCTGGAAGACATCTTTAGGTGGCATTGTTGGTAAATTTCTAGTATATCCTCCTAGCCTAAGATCCGGAATGCCCGTCTGTTTATAACCGACATCTTTATGGTAATAACCTTAAAATAAAATAAAAGAGTAGAACATGCAGAAAAACACACATCGAATGTAAAATACAGCAATCTTGTAACATCAAATAACGCACATAAAGATAATTTGTGGGTCATAGGTTAAACACAAATAAATACTGTGTAGAATCTACTTTGGCGGACCTCGTAAGTCAGATATTGTAATAATCAACGCGCATGGTCCATAACCTTTCATTTTGTTACCATGCAGATATGAAACACAAAAAATTGTTAGGATTAGGGTCCGCTAAAGTAGAAGTACTCCTAAATACTTGAATATTTAAAGAGATAATGTATTGAAATCATAGATTGCAAAATAAAATGGTAAGATTATTTTCGTAAAATAAATTATCCCGATGAGTGATAAAATGCTACGAAACTAATGTTACCCGTGTCAAAATGTCCCACAAACTATGGCTGCTACGAATTCTTTCGATTTTAATCAGAAAAATATAATCGATTTGTTTTAAAGTGACGGTAGAATGGGAAATACATCTCTAAATCCACCAATCTTTATGTGTACAGTTTTTTGCATGTATATGACCAAATATCCAAAGATACAACATTTTCCATTTTGATTTCATTTACAGTATAGCAAATGTTCAACAACTAAAATAATGTAAATGGCATGGGAATTTTATCAGAAAGTATTTTAATTGTTATTTCAATAATCATACGAGATAACGGTAGTCTGGTGCATTTTTTGTAACTGTCTGAAATACAACTCCAGATTTGTGACTTTTTATTTAGTAAGTATAATGTATATAAATGTCAAAACGTTTAAATAATACATTAGTCTATACTACTTTGAACCAGACATTAACGATTATTATAGAAAGATATTGGTAACAATATCCAGTTTTATTGTGTAAACAAACTATTCTTGAATAAAGTACAAATCACATCTCTGTCTATTTGTATGATTTGAGAGAAAAAAAAATAGAAAAATAAAAACAAGCCTTTACAAACACAGTGGTGTATATAGTTGAATTTTATTGCTACTGATATTGAGTTAAAATTGGGAAATACATACCACCTGGTTGGTCTCTATTCCTCATGAACTCCACCCATTGGTCTTCTGATTGCATGTCTATTGCATCACGTTTTGTATCACGTGGTAGAGATCTGTACTGATCATATTTAATCCAGTTTTGTTCTGACGGCACATAGTGAGAAGCGCCTGCGTAAATCATTGACTTCCCATCACCACTTAAATAGTTGTGTGTTGGTATGGGATTGTGTGGCCCTCTCTCAAATAAGTTTACTCCACCACTGGTACCAAATTCTGTTCGGTGCATTGTGTTGGCGTGAATCCTGAAATTAAAGAATTTTTTATGAATATTAAGTATTTTAACTTAATAACAATGTCATCGCATCTAGATCTGCAGTATTCCATCATTATCACATATTTTATGGAAATAACGCCGAATTTGCATGTGTAATAAAAGCATAATTTGCGGCGTTTTATTTGCCTCCGGGGAAATACCATTTTACGAGGGCAATAACATGTTTTATTTCTTTTGAAGCAAGAATCTTGCAATCTCATTTAGTTAGTTACCCGGGTGTAAATAGCACCCCACCCCAGCTAAACCATTTACACCCAAGTTAAACCATTTACACCCCAGCTAAACCATTTACAGGGCAGCTCAACCATTTACACTCCAGCTAAACCATTTACACCCCAGCTAAACCATTTGATCCCAAAACATGTAAAATGTTGTTGGATACACAAAACAAATTTGCAGTTTTACACCCCGGTATACCAAGAAGTAAAGGAAAGCTTCATAAGAACACCGGTGTAAAATTCTGTACACCCCTGATTACACCAAGATAACTAATAATCTGCCCTCTTGTAAAGGGAAATAAGATGGTATCTTCCCTGGCAAAATATGTGATAAACAGCCAATATCAAGGTCTCGTGTTGATAACAAGGGCAATATGAAAAGGTCATGTATTAATCTATAAATATCGTGGCATTTAAGATCTGCAGACAGAAATTTATTCTAATGCAAATTTGACGTAATACATGTTTTCATTGTCTACTATATTATGTGCCATCTAATTCTCGGCTGATATGTCGTAACTATTGTTACCGGGTTTGTAACTAGATTAACACGACGGGTGACACTAGTGGAGCAGGAACTGCTTACCCTTCCGGAGCACCTGTGTTCACCCCCGGTTTTTAGTGGGGTTCGTGTTACTCGATCTTTAGTTTTATATGTATGTTTTGTCGATCGTTGTTTGTCCTTTCGTACTTTTTCTTTTGGCTATTGTGTTGTCTGTTCTTCTTCGATGTACGGCTTCTGATTGCCCCTTTGGTATCTTCTGTGTTGTCTGTTCTTCTTTGATGTACGGTTTCTGATTGCCCTTTTGGTATCTTCTGTGTTGCCTGTTCTTCTTCGATGTACGGTTTCTGATTGCCCTTTTGGTATCTCCTGTGTTGCCTGTTCTTCTTCGATGTACGGTTTCTGATTGCCCCTTTGGCATCTTCTGTGTTGCCTGTTCTTCTTCGATATATGGTTTCTGATTGCCCCTTTGGTATCTTCTGTGTTGTCTGTTCTTCTTTGATGTATGGTTTCTGATTGCCCCTTTGGTATCTTCTGTATTGTCTGTTCTTCTTCGATGTACGGTTTCTGATTGCCCCTTTGGTATCTTCAAACATTTCTTATAATGGTTCTATTTTGAATGGAGCGCCATACAGTATTCTTGAAATCCAAAATGTCTATTTATTGCAATATGATCACATAAAAAATGCCACCTACCTCCAAAACCAGTTCAAATGAAATATTAGTTCAAATCTGAAGAGTACAAATAGCCTTAAAAACGTCCATTCATGATTGTACTTATTGATTCAACGTCATATTTTGCTATGACGTTAAATACGCCAAATTCGTCGATAATATTTCCCGGCGTTTTATTTTATACTGTTTTAGAATTTTTTAACGGCTCACAAGAGCAACATTTTGTAATGTATTAGACAAAGAATATGGTATTGTATTTGAAGAGTTGAAGGCGTAAATTGGGAAATTGATGGTTGCAAATATTTGTTTTAAAGGTTCTGCTCTGCGTGTCTAGTAAAACTGCAGTTGCCACCATCAAATCTCCAACTGACGCCGACAACTCTTCAAATAAAATACTGTTATTCCTGAAGTATTGTATCTTAATTCCTATTTCAAGTATAGCAGATAGGTTTTACTTTGTCCACAAAAATTGTATTTTGAAATTGTGTTTTTTTTTTCTCTAAAAAATTATATAAAATTGGAATTTTTTTCAGGAAAATTGTCTATTTATCGATTGGACGATTTAAACTGTTTTGAGTACCCATGTGGCTTAATTAAGTGTTTAATTTATACTTTCCAGACACTGCAGGGGGAATATTCTCGTAGTACGAGAAATTTAATGTAATTTTCAGCCAATAAATGGAGCCCCCAGATATCTCAACAATACTAAATTAAATCATTGTAAGTAGAAAAAGATAGAAATAAAAATGATGAAAACGAAGCCGGATATAACCGGTATGCCCATCTGATACTATTTCTTCCAAGCAGTTTGACTAGACAGAACAAATATATTTATCATCAATATATAAAAAAAAAAACGTTAAAGAAAAGCGAAGGGACAATCTACAATGGACAATCCGGAATGGACGATCTAAATAAACAGGCAATATTTGTCACAAGACACAGAATGAAGACAAACAAACAAAACAAAAACGTCACAGAAAACTAAAAAGGTGACGTCACAAACAAACCCGAGGTGAACCCAGAGGCTCACAAAGGGTATGAGGTTCCTGTTTCTTATAAAACAACCGTCTTGTTACTCATATAGTCAAGTACAATAAAAGTCTTGTCGGTGGTAGAAAATGTGAATGTTTTGCTTATTTCGTTAAATACAACTTGCATGTACAAGTCATTCTAGCCTGGTGTATAGAACGCAATGACTGTCTCGTGCAATGATACATTTCATGCGTGTTGTAGTTTAATAAATATTCGTGGGGGTTTTGATAATATACGTGGCGATTCTTGATAATATACCGCGGTATGTGGTGGTTAGCTATATTTATGGTAGCTAGCTAACATATGATGGTTATAATGATATGCAGCAGCATCAAAAGTATTACTGTACATACTGGGACAGTCATGGCGACTGTGGTGCTCAGTACAAACACATTTTAATTTGGTATTTATCTTAATTTTTATCTTTCAACATTCAGCAGTTCACACTAAATAGATATTATATAACGAGGTCGTCGTGATCGCATGGTACAAACAAATGTAGTTGGATTTACAACTACCTATGCAATCAGTGCTTGTCATCACTGAAGCTGTGAGTTCGAACCCCGTTCAAGACGAGATGTACTCAACATCATGTGATAAAGTTTGTCAGTGACTTGCAACTTGTCTGGTTTTCTCCGGGTATTCCGGTTTCCTCCACCAATAAAACTGACCACCACTGGGACAGTCTGTGGTTCTCAATACAAACAAATTTAACTTTTTAATTTATTTATTTTATTTTTTTTATCTTTCAACAGTCAGCAATCAATCGTAAAGAGATATTCTACAATGTCATTTTAACAGAATGCACCACACAATGTAGATAAATTTCATCTAAATTAACTCATTTACGTTCATACAAAGATTACACAATATTGTAATATATTGTCGTGTTATCCATCTCTATTTTATTCATTGCTGCTGTCGTTTACCCGTGTTGTGATTCATTACTAAATCTTGAACAATGATTTCATAACAATTCTCTCCAAATTTATAACTTTACTAATTACACCATTATACAGGAATTACAGACCTTCGTAGATATGGCATGGAGTGAATACATGGAATACTGTTATTATTAAATTAAATAGTTCTATTATTCTCTATTTTCTTTGTGTTTTTTGCTTTTTGCTTCATATCTTAGTTATTTTATTTGCTGATAGCCAGAAATAGTTTACTTCATCCTACTTGTAGGACAAGGCCATTAAAACGTTTTTAGCTTTGTCAAGGTCCGAACTTCCGTTTTATTTGAATTTGGAAATGCTGTCCCCATTTCAAGGTATGGTATGGTCTTTTGTATGTCAAAGCAGTAGATTTGTATTAAGTACAGGGGGTCATAGTAATTATGCTAGTATGTCACTATAATGTCACAAGAATTTCCTGGAAATTTATTATAGTGCCACCAATGAAGCTTAAGTATTTGTTGAATACCATTAAATCACGAATATAAAAACAGTAAACAAAACACACAGATATCATTCAGTTAGTGTGTGTAGTTTCAAAAGCCATGTCAAAATCAGCACAAACACGAATATATATCGTTACAAAAACGACGTTTGAGAGATATGCATACTGATTAGGTTGGGAGAGGCCCAGTGTCACTTCTTATATATACAGATTAATACATGGGCATTTCCATATTGGCCTGGGTATCATCCCGAGACCCCCATATTGGCCCGAGACGCAGTCGAGAGCCAATATGAGTCGAGGGATGACAATCAGGCCAATATGGAAATGCCCATGTATTAAACTATTTATTACATACTTCCGACATCTAGAAAAGAGACACACATATTGGCCTGAGACGAAGTCGAGGCACATATTGGCCCGGGCCAATATGGGCCTCGATATGGAAAGGATCTTGTAGTAATCCAATAACCGGTTATTTTCCCGGGGTGTGAAAATATGGACAGTTTACTTCCGGTCATATTGGTCATACAAAAATGCCTTTATTTTAACTAAGTATGTAATAAACATGTATATTACAGACGTGCCGCTGTAATGGGTCAAATTTTCAGCTTTCAAATATGACTTAGTCGTAAATATTCGTAAATATACATGTATGAGTGGAAATGGAATTTTCGAACTATGATATATTAATGGGCCATATTCTTACAGGCCCATGCAGCTTCTGTATTACTAAGACTAATTCTTCTACATATATTTTGACTAAGAAAGTTTTCTGTTATGATAAACTCTGATAGAGTGTAACATGATATCTGTGTGTTTATTTAGGATTTGAATCAAATATATGTATAGGTCACCAATAACTGCATAATATATAAATGGATATGGTTTTCGTACTGCTAATAAAATGAATGCGTAGGGTTTATATGCAGAGGGAATATAAGAATAGGGTGTTTTTTCAAACCCCACCTACAACCCTGTACCCAATTGTACTTAAAAGTGACCCCGCCCCCGTGGGAGAAGGGAAGTCTTCCTAATCCGTGCTACCAGGGATGAAACTCAATACTAGTAATACATATGTAAGTACTGGGGTTTAACCATAGAATATATGATTCGGTCGATAATTTCAGATGAAATACATGAAAAACCCTATATTATGTATAGAGATGACTAATATATTAATAGCTCAAGAATTTCATTGGAAAATTTTGTTTGTAAGAAAGGATTGTCTGCCCACTTGGTGTCCATGAAACCGTCCACAAACTATAGACATATTACTGTATACAAAGTTTATAACAAATATGATATTTTAAAGGATTCTGTAGTCAAATTTTATTGTAAAAATATGTGCAAGATGTGATGTCAAAAATTATATAATCTATCCCTGCATTATTTTAACAAAAACAATTTGGTAAAATTTGAAGAGCGTTTACCGATTTTTCATGTATTTGTTTTTTATCAGTTTCGTGTGTAAGATATATGTTATGGCTCGGGTGAGAAGGCATACGCCCTAACCAAAGTTAAGGTCTGTCGTTAAACATTCAGTTTAATCTCTTTTTGAATCCCACGCAGAAAAGTCAGTCAGCTCGGTCCACTGCGACAAGCAGTTTACAACTCTTCATGTCAATATTACCTATATTTATATATAAAATAAATATACAAAACATATCAATAACACCATTAATTTAAAATTGTCCTGGTAGATGACATTTACCTCCCTTTATTATCGATTTTCTTCTAAACTGCTACAAATCATACACATTACCCATAACGTATTTTCATTAACTTCTAAAAGATTAATTTCAAAACAAACATTATTACGAGGAAATATGTTATCTCTTATACACCATAGCACACAAATAAACAATTTATTTGTTCATGTACATGTATTTTAACTCACCTGAACAGGTACGGTTACCACTAGATGGCGGTAGCAAGTGTACATTAGTAACCAAATTTACATACATCCGGTAATCGATAACCTATTGAATTGCCGTAAACAACAATATTATCTGCCTGTACCCTGATTCTGGTCATTTAAAAAAGGTAAATAAAAATAATGGACTGTAATATTATCTCTTGTTCTCACACCTTATCTGTTTAAAATTCATTATTTCATTCAGTATTAGTAATTTTGTTGATATACATGAAGATATTTTAAAGTACTCAGGTGTGGAATATTGCCTTATTGCCAATATTGGGTTCACATACCATTGACCCATGCAATTATCAACCAGAAATCAGAAATGGAGGTTTAGAAGCAATTTCGGAATTATTCAACATAAAATTATTATATACGTTAAAATATCAAAATCACAACAGACAAAATTTACTTTGAGAATGGCGATATGTGATACTGTGGAGGAAAAAGGGGGGGAGCTGAGCTACAGGACAATTTTTTCTATTTTGGCCATTTATTTTCAGTAAGTACCACTCGATTTATGTGTCCGATCTAAATGTTATATAGTTAACAATAAGAAGAGTCAGAAGATACCAAGGGGTAATCAGGTTAACAAGGAAGTCTAATCTAGAGAATCACCATGGAATCATGCAGGTGTTAAAATATCTATTTTAGAAACCAGACACTTTCTGTTTGCATATTTATTTCAATGAAATGTCTTTAGTATTTCATTTCTAATACCTTATTGTAATTTGTTCGTGTCCATATTCATACAATCTTATGTTAACAGCAACTTGCATGTGTCGACACTTGTATAGGGTCGACCTTAGGAGCTGCGGGGCAAAATGCCGTTCTCTGTTAAACTTTCAGTGTATTGTTGTGTGTATTTGAACAACCGAGATTAGATAATTCCAGCGCTGGACTTAATTGGGGGGGGGGGGGGCAACAGGTCCAATTTGGCTTATGATCGGTCCTACGTCATGTGACCTTCAATATATTGCAATGTTTAATTCGAGAGATTTTGTTGTCTATTCTGAGAAGCTCACTTTACTCTAGGAGAAGTTTAGACGTGCAAATTGTTTTAATTATTTCAAATCACAAAAACTATATCAACCGTCAAAATATTAAACCAAAATAGACCGAGACTTTAAACAAAAAGAATAATTGTTTTTGTTTTATAATGGATATTTTAATGACTCAATTTAGTAAGTATTAGAGTGAGTGAGTATTGTTGTTACATTTCGACGAGCCAATGTATAGCTGAAATATTGTTGAAAGTGGCGTTAAACACCATGGTCTTTTGATGTTCAATGGTTTTACATCAAGGTACTTAGGTAATATATTGGAAAATATATCACAGCCTTTCATGTTACATAAAAAAAAAAGTATTCCTTGCCTTATTCGTATTTTTTTTCCAACTTTGCACAGAAAAGACGGTCTGTATTCCCAAGACTAACGACGTGAAATGTTGAAATAAAAACGTAGATATCACATTTAGTGCACACGACGCGTTTCTGGAATAACCTTCACCAGGTACTGCTCGAAAAGTCGAAAGATTAAAAAGCCAAATAATATAAAACGTGTTTGGGGCAAGTAAACCAAAGTGCCTTTAGAAGCAGGTTGGCCAACATCGGTCAAGGTCACCTATGTCTGAGGGACGATAACCTTAGTTTTAATAATAAATACATTAATTAGAAAATTATTTTTTAAATATGTAGGTGCATTACATTCACTGCTATGTCTATCCATGTTGTCAAATATGTATGTGATATTCATACATAAACGATCAGCCTCATCACTGCATTCTGTTACGTAATACTTTATGTATTCTGACTATCAATCAGCCAGTTGACAAATTGTCTGAATTCTAAATTCATTGGGCAATATTGATTAGCAGATTTAATTATCTAATAAAGAAATAATCAGACCAACATCTCAATTGAGGAATTAACTTCCTGATTCAGATATACTGAAACTTAGGTTATTCCGGCAACGTGTCGTGTGCACTAAATTAGTTATTTGCATTTTATATATAAATATACTGCACACATATTGTGTCTCAAGAAAATGAGTATTCTAGTAGAATGTCGTCTATTAGATGAAATTTTCCTTTGCACAATTCAGGAGGTTATAAAAATCTTACGGTATGAAGACGTGATCAAATGCCATCAATCAATATATTACGACAAATTCATGGTAGAAAGAAATAAACTTGGACAAACACAATTTACTGAAAACAGAAAATTGACAAAAGAGCAACACGAACAGTAGCAAAAGAACCGGGGGTGAACTCAGGTGCTCCGGAAGGGTAGGCAGTTCCTCCTCCACTAATGACTCATGACGTGTTGTCCATCGTCACAATTTAGTACAAAGTCTCAATCGGATAAAACAGTGGAGATAATTATATAACAAGGAGAGATCTGGTCCTCTGTGAGATAATATGAATGTCAAACATTTACGCCTTGTTTCAGCCTTCAAGGGGAAACATACTTTTCACGTTAGTAGATATAGCAGTCGGTATTTCTGCTCTGACGGGGTTTTTGAGATAGACATTGTATCTCATGTTGAAATTTACAGTTGTTTTAAAGATAGCGTAGTTATTATTAATAAAACTAAAGTTTATCTCCTTCATGCACAGGTAATCTTAGGCGATTTTGGCTATCCTGTTTAGGCCCTTTGGTTTGTATCCTGTTTAGGCCCTTTGGTTTGTATCCTGTTTAGGCCCTTTGGTTTGTATCCTGTTTAGGCCCTTTGGTTTGTATCCCGATATATCTTTTTGTTTGTATTCCGTTTATGTCCTTTGGTTTGTATTCCGTTTACGCCCCTTGGTTTGTATTCCGTTTATGTCCTTTGGTTTGTATTCCGTTTACGCCCCTTGGTTTGTATTCCGTTTACGCCCTTTGGTTTATATTCCGTTTATGTCCTTTGGTTTGTATGCTGTTTAGGCCCTTTGGTTTATATTCCGTTTATGTCCTTTGGTTTGTATGCTGTTTAGGCTCTTTGGTTTGTATTCCGTTTATGTCCTTTGGTTCGTATCCTGTGATTGCCCTTTGGTTTGTATTCCGTTTAGATCATTTTGTTTGTATTCCGTTGAGACCCTTTGGTTTGTATTCTGTGTAGGCCCTTTGGTTTTCTTACTCACTAAGACTTCTTATTAGATTTTCAATCAATAAATCAATCTTTATTCAGTCGTACTCATTAAAGTATATATCCTACTGTTTATTACAACGATATATAAAAAAAATACAATCTAATGTGGAAACATAACTTTTTAAAATAATTTCAGATGTACTGAAGTAGAAATTTTTTATTTATTTAATTTATTTTTATGATAGGCATGCATAGAACTGAGTTTGGCACTAGTGGTGGAACTAATATTCGAGACCGTGGACCTCATAATGCAATTCCCTTCTATAATTACTTGAGTGGAACAGGTAAATCTCACGTATACTATGGTCCTGGATATTATGTGCCGTCGGAAAATAGATGGATGGCGTTTCATGAATACAGATCGATACCACGTGAAACCAAGAGAGACGCAATATTGTTCGAGTCAGAAGATGATTGGGTAACATTTCAAAGGAAGAGAGATGCCGAACATCCACCATCTGGTGAGTACGAAATTGTGTAATGTTAGTTTGGACCGCATCTGTGGTGTAATATTTAGGATGCTTGGTTTGAGTGCGGTACATCTTGGGTTCGATCTCCGGTCATGTTAAACAAAACACTGTAATATTGATTGCTGCTGGTAGTTGCTACTTTTTCCCAATTAAAGCGCATAGCATTACAGAGCAAGAAGAAAACTACTCTGAGTCGATGTACTGAGAATCTGTCTCAGGGTGTTGGCCTTTTTTTAATGAAATCATCACCATCAGCTCATAAATGGGACATAAAAATTAACTTGTTCTCTCCATGATAACAGTGAAGTTATTGTTCTTTTAATGTTGAAAATACTTACTTACTCGCTCATGTTATTTGACTTCTAATTATACTTTTGCCGAAATTGAATGACAATATATGAAAAAACCGTGAAAACCAGGGCTCCAAAGATCAAGTAATATATAACAATGTGTCATGTCACCTCTTGTCAGAGCTCACAATTCAATCAACCAATCAGCAACGAATCTTCAATATCTCCAATTACTGAACATATTAGAGGTTCTCTGAAGCTGTGGAACAGGATTGAAAGATTACATTGCATAGGCCACTTTAGGACTTTGTTTTAGATGTTAAAAGAATGAACAAATATGCAAACACACTATATCTTTATTAGACTGGTTTGAGTGGATAATTAAGAATTCAAGGCAGTCAAGAATGGTATCTTAAATATTGCCTGATCAAATTCAGATAGAGTCATATATTGCTCTAAGTTTTTGTACAGTATAAAGGACGAAATGAAGAAAAAAAAGATTCACAAAACAAAATCAATAATAAAATAACTATAAGATCGTGAAATGATTTAGGAGTAAGATAGTGTGTAAACATAACAATAATTAATGATATTTAGGATGAAATGTTAAACTGTTTTATATCACTTTCACACCAAGTTTTGTGAATCAATTCTTATCTCCCAAAAGGACTAATATTGCTACGCATATATCAGATTAATTGTCCTGGATATACTTCGGCTAAACGTTTTCGCTATATACGAAACCTCGATGGGGGAACACAAAAATGACTTCTTCAATAAAATACGGTAAAAAAAAATGTGAATTAAATATAAAAAAAAATGAAAACAACCGATTGCATATTGGAACACACTTCAAAAATGCAATATTCACATGTCCTTATTCAGCATTACAAGCATGTATAGCCAAAAACTACATATATCTCTATCACACAGGCCAATCGCTGGGATTAAGGTACATTGTATATATCTCCCTCTTGTACGACAGGTCCCCATCATGAAGTACGGTCATTCAATATTACTACAAGTTCATATGAAGAAACGACAACCTCGGTGATATAAATTACTGGAAAGTGAATGCAATATGTGCAGGGTTACAGACATCACGTAATGATTTATCAGTGATGTGATGACCACGACACTATTGTATGTTGTAGATCGATAGTTAGAGAATAAACAAGACAGTACATTACCTATTATATATATGGCTGATCAAGGCTTAATACTTCATGTACTTGAGATGGGAAGTTGGCATACCTTTCCTCTACAATCAATAATTGAAAAGATTTTAAGACGATTTATTATTCAAACTGCATTTTTCATTATTTACTCGCATCATCATAGACTCCGTGTTATCTTGTCATGCTATTTTAACTTTTTTTTTTGCATGAAAATGTCTTTAAATATATTTAAATAGGATAAATGTGTGTATTGTAAAATATTTGACCTTTATTTTGTGTTCGGTTTATACAGGATTGCGCTTTATTCAGGGTTTTGTTTATTCAGGTTTCGTTGTATTATTTCAAGTGAAGTGACCAGTCATACATGTAACATTGTCTAATCACCATGTCATTTATATATTTTGTAGGAATATCAATGTCCGGGGTACCAACGATGTATACAGGGGTACCAGTTCCTACTTTACTACCGTCACAATCCTCAGCATGGAATCGTAAATGGAATGGTGCAGGCTATTTTCTTCCTTCTGGTAATAAATGGTTTCGTGATCAAGATAGCCCAGGAATTCCAAAGGACTCACAACTATTTTATAATGAAGAGGACTGGATAAAATTTAAACACATGACAGACAATCCCGTTATGGTTCAACCGAAGTAGTACTGCATTACAATGAAGCATTTTAATTTTCGTTATTGTTTTAGTCTTCAACACATGTATAACGATAACTTATTCGACTGTTCCGCTTGTTTTAAATATAGGACGTCGGATATACCAAAAACACACCCAGCTGTAAAGAATGGATCTATTTTCTAGTGCATTGATTCGGCAGTTTTACTATTATCTAATGTTTGTAAATATTATTTCTGCCGTTTATTTTTTTTTTTTTACAATGTCTGTTAATAAATTGTTTTCTTTTTATGGATGTTTTATGTTCTTATTTTTTCGTGTAGAGCCACATGTCATGCGTGGTGGTCGGGTTGTTATTTATTATTTTTATTTTCTAGAGCTGTTTTTATGGTTTAATGGTTAGTATAGTCCGAATGGGGGAGGAATGTAATAATAACCGCTCCTATCAGATAACATTATTAAATTGGTACTTGCTGCCTCTTCACATAGCACACAGAATTACGTAGGAAGAATATAGACTGATCGTTCTGAGTGAGAATAATGTGCCTGAATGGAGAGCCATGTGTATACATTTATGTATAAGTACTGCTATGACATAGAACAAAGACTATTGTGTTGATCTAGTACATTAAATAATGAGGGTGACTTTTGTTTAATGCCAAGTGAGAAATGTTCATTTGATATTTAACAAAATTCACTGACTTACTCAACTAGATAATATTTGTCCAGGAGTAGGCTATCTAAGTTAGATGGCATGCATCATCTGTAAATATAAACTAAAACTTAGTGGCTCAGGAACTGCTTACTCTTCCGTAGAAGTTAAGTTCACCCCCGGGTTTTAGTAGTCTGGGTGTTGTTCTATCTTTAGTTTTCTATGTAGTGTTTTGTAGATCATTTTTATAGCCCCGCTCCACCGGAGAGGGGTATACTGTTTTACCTCTGTCCGTCCTTCCGTCCGTCCCAAGAAATTTTTCGTCGCATTTTTCTCAGCGACTATTGATGGCAGAAATCTGATATGTGGTCACAAGCTTCATATAGGTACCTTATATCGTGGGAAGCGTTTCTGGACCCATCACATTCTTACTTCCTGTTTTCCGACTTGGTTGGTTTTTATACACATTGAACATATATGCGGGGGTATCACAAGTGAGCATTAGCTCACAGTTCATCTTGTTTGTCCTTTTTAAATTGTTTTGTCTGTCATTCTATTTATAGTTTCTGATTACCCACTTTGGTACCTTTAAACTTCTCTAGGAACAAATACCAGCCATACAATTTACAATATTTGAGTATGTTGTAGGTTTGGTTTATGGTGTTTAACGCCACTTTCAATAATATTTCAGTTATATAATGACGGTAAAACAAGATGTTGCACGCTTCGTTGTGCTAAGAATACCCCCACTCGTTCATTTGTAAGTCGCACGGTAAACAGGAAGTAGATGTGCGGTAAACCAGGAAAGGGGAGACACGGTACAAGTCACCATACCAAAGCCATATATCAAATATAAAATAATTTCTTCCAGTAGAAGCTGAGATAACTGTTACGAAAGTATTCATTACGGCAAACATGAAAAATTTAAGTCGCACTGTAAACAGGAAGTAGATGTGCGTTAAACCTGGAAAGGGCAGACACGGTACAAGTCACCATGCCAAAGCCATATATCAAATATAAAATCATTTCTTCCAGTAGAAGCTGAGATATCTGTTACGAAAGTGTGAACGGACGGACGGACAAGGTGATTGCAATATAGCCCCCTCTCTACGAGAGTGGGGGTATAATTAATAGGCGGGAGAAAACTGGAGTATCCGGAGAAAACCACCGACCTGTCGCAAGTCACTGACAAATGCTATCACATAATGCTGTATCGAGTAGACCTCGCCTGAGTGGGATTCGAACTTACAACGTTAGCGGTGATAGTGACTGATTGCATAAATCCAACTACCATACGATCACGACCACAACGGCCCCTGGTATTTTGTAGGAAATATTCTATAACCACACATCGTTGACACAGAGTGTGGTGCTTGGTATATTGTTTTCATAACGATGCAATATGAATAAATAACATTTATTGTTTTGTATCAGCATTTTGTATAAAAGTAGTACAGTTAACCAAAAATTATACGCGATCACAAAACGAAGCAGCCATATTAACAAACTAAGAAAAGAGTTCCATTTTATAAATTTACGACACCATGGCTTATCATTATTGTTCAACAATATTAGTTGGTTGGTTGATGGTGCTTAACGCCGCCTTCAACAATATGTCAGTTATATCATGGCGGTCAGTTTTATTGGTAGAAGAAACCAGAGTATCTGGAGAAAATCACCGACCTGTCACACGTCACTGATAAACTTTATCACATAATATTGTATCGAGTACACATTGCCATGAACGGGGTTCGTACTCACAACGTTAGTTGTGATATGCACAGGTAGATAAAAATCCAACTACCATACGATCACGACCATGACGATCTCTCAACAAAAGATGTGATTTGTCAAACATTTGTTTTATATCTGGTGTATTATATACAGCACTTTATCACTCACCAGAAAGGATATAGATGTTTATCGGTAATTAGGACATGTTCCCGTCGATCTCATCGAGTACATTATGACGTCACAGATAAAAAATAGTAACGTCAGTTTTGAAGACCTCGACATACATCACTAGTGGACAGCTCGTTATGTAGGACCCAATGCGATACCATCGATAATGTCCTTCTCGACCGCCTAAACTGCCGATGTTGCATATAAAAATAAAATCCAATTTTAGAAATTAAAGTAAAGGAACATTCGTTTTGTGACGTTATCGTCATTTTATAGCATAAATAGGATTTTCCAAGAAGAAAACCACTTATATCCATGAAGGTGCAGTTGATTTGTCGTTTTACATCTGTTTGTTCAACGACATGAACGATGGATCCAGACATATTTGTCACTTTGTTACTAATTGGTGTATAAATCTATCGACTGATTAAGAGACGAGTAGTGAATCAGTAATAAAAATAGACGTTGCCTGATGCGTACATTTTATCCCTATATCTGTAGACATCATATATTTATTTCACAACTGTTGACAAAAATAGTTTTTTTGTTTTTTTATAGAATCTGTACGTTTTATTATTGAACTAGTTCTTGAGTATCATAATTATTACTGTTAACCGGGAAATACACTATGACGTCACAAATTACGCAAGCCCATTCGAACTTTGTTTTTATAGAACATTGTAAATTGCAGATAACCAGTATTACATAAAGTTTGTATCCATTGTATCATGATATACAATGTCGTTAACTATATTATCTTATCCTTGATGACCAAGGAACACATACAACAAATGTCAGAACCCCAAAAAAATAATATGAATGGAAGAATGGAAGCACAATGTAGACAAAAGTATACATTATTATTTCAATTCATCTACATAACAATCATTAGTCACAGCTCAAAACATAGAATGAAGCAATAATTAATAATTACAAAATATCTAAATACAATATATAAGACAATCTGATAGCACCATAATATATAAATAAACAATTTCATGTGATTTACGATTCGAAAATATTCCTGGTTTTTATATTCACTGTTTTCAGGTTAATTCAAATTCCTCGAGAAAACATAAAAATAGCATTTAAAAAAAATAAATGTTATTTTGGCGATGTAAATCCTAAGATCAAAGAGAAAGTCACGATTTATCTGTTTTTCTCTCTGAAAGATTATACCACACTCTCCTTTGAATGTTTCTGAACTATGAAACAAAATACAATAACACCATTAGATCCAGGAAAGATGTTGTGTAAATGTAATTTTCTTGTTACTTTGTAAATTTTCCCAAAATTATAAGAAAACCCGTCCAAATAACATTGTAGTTTAATGAAGCCATCATCCAGCTCGATCCTAGAATATCACATCGCCATTTTAAAATTGTACATAATCGCATGAAAACAAGGATCACACCTGTCTTGATATCTTGACTGATTTGATTGGGTAATTGTATGTCGTATCGTTCCATCACTTTAAATACCGTATTCGTGGACATATTCAGTTTCACCATACTACAACCATATATGCACTCTAAGTCCCTTGTGGTAAATCACTCACGTCTCTATTACCAGGAGCAAAAAGTGCTATGGTGTAAATAAATAGGCCCATTATAAATATAAACATGAACATCCTGTCAACCACCAGGGCTAATTGTTGCCACTCTTGTTTGACATAGTCTCGCCTGTCCTGCTCGGCGAGTCGTACCTCATTTCTTTCTATAGTTTGATATACTTTATGTAACACTTTTAGAAATTGATTGTCACAATTTTCTCCAATTCCTTCTCCTATGTTAATTCTACCGGCAAATTTTGATGATATGCCGCCATTTTCTGACGGTTGATCTTCATACTTATAATAATCACTTTGAGGAACAGGTGTCTGTAAACAGAAAAAACATAGATATTACATTTTCTGTATAGACATCAGAGATATTTTATCAACTGCATAAAACGCTCAAGTCTTATTTACGTTATGTTTATTTGTTTGCGCATAGTGGTGTCCAAAACATATTATATTGTGTTTTTGTTTTGTTTGTCATGTTGCCGCTCTGGATTATCCATTTTTGATTGCCCTTCGGTAATCTCTAACGTCTATTTATGGAATTGTCAAAATTCTAAGTATTATGCAAATGCTTTACAGAATGCTTGTACATTGATAAGAAATGAAATAGATGTAAATGAACATGATTGACTATCCAACATTACACTTAAACACACATCAAAGTAAAGGAAACACGTTTATATTACTGATCTACATTTTACAGTCACAGTATAGACTTCCGCAATGAAAATAACCCATACTCCAAACTGAGGCTGAAACTGCTCCTGCATTGAGCAGTACTCCTTACTTCCGCCGTTAAATTATTATCATAATATGGAGTAAGGTGTTCGAAGACATTTCAGTTCCATCTCGCTGTCTTTTAAAAATTATCTTTAGCAGAATGTACTAATAATGTGTTCTTACCTTTCAAGGCAGGCCGACAATTTTCAAGATTCTCAAAACTGCTAAAACAATTATACTGACCGTCATGATGTAACTGAGATATAGTTGAAAGATATCGTTTGTATGTGAACATGCAACACCTTCCTAATCTTTTAGTGTAAGAAAAGATTGAAGATACCAAAGTCATAATCAAAAGATGCAGTCCGAAGAACAGACAATGCAATGACCACAAGAAGAAGAAGAACAAAAAGATAGTCGATATAGCAATACACAGAACACTGAAAAATGAGCACCACGAGCCCCACTAAACTCAGGTACTACGGAAGGGTGGGCAGTGCCTGCTCCACTAATGGTACTCTCGTCAAAAACCCGGTGACAAGTCATCAATGAGAAAAGGACGGGAAATGTGATTACGACAAAGGGAATACAGGAAATATCCAATGTGATTAGAAATAACGCCACGTAAACATAAAATGAAATCCTGTTTTATCAATATCCTCGCGATCATTCCACGGCATCTACGAAAAACAACGACGACCTTGTATGTAATTGCACCATGAAATAGATCCAACATGATCCAATTGGAATAAATGCATAATTCGTTATTTGTTTTATATCTATCGCCATGTTCAGTCTTATTTTTCTCTATATTACTGTACAAATCGTATCTTTTATCATTAGAAGCATCGCTGCAGATGTAAGACATAATAGTGTCCTCTGAAATTGTGTCTGGTTGTGTTATATTTGTAATGAAAAACCTTACACAGACCGAACGAAGTCATCGCTCTGCTTTATTCCGTCCTCGGACGTTATCATAGGAGACAATTGTAAGGGCGGACATTATTTAATGTTACACAGATAAGATAACATTATATCAATAAATATATTATAGTCGTCTAATAACATGAAAAACAAAAAATATATGTACCACACTTTCCGAACAGATCCAAAATCTAATGGGAAAATCACAGAAATAGACGTAAAATCCGTGCAACTAAAATATATATACTTGACCGATCACTTTCCTGGCTTGCTACAAACACTTCAATAAAACGTGGCGGGATAAACTAGTTTTATGGGTCCAAACCTCCCTCTTTGTGAAATGATATATATATATATATATATTTATCCTGCAATGAGCACTCTAGTAAGCAAATAACATGTGTCGAATACAAGTGTGCTGTATTTTGTATAATATACAAATACAGCTTCAAGACACGCCACAGGTTATAAATAGAACATACAGATCTGCCATCTTGAAAATGTGAAATCCATCATGTCATATTTACAACAATACACACAAAAGTAATTAAAAAGCTTACCTTGAAAACTTATTTTAGTTAAATTGTATCAAACTTGAAGCGTACACGAAGCCAAATAACGTCTAATCTTTACGTTTCAAACACTATGACGTCAATGACGTCATCTTGGTATACACGTATGCTGTATTTGTATAATATACGAATACAGCTTCAAGACTTACTTTGGGGCCCACGAAAGGTTTGAGGAATATTTATTTTTCTAAATTAAAAAAAAAAACACTACCTAACCTAAATTGCAGGATAAAAACAATATTAGTGTATTGTAGAAGAATATAGAAAATATTTGTATTCGGCACGGAACTGGGGGAAAATGCTCGGCTGAAGCCTCGCATTTTCCTCCCAGTTCCTTAGCCTCATACAAATATTTTCTATATTCTTCTA
>MJUT01058203.1:268659-280949 GCA_002080005.1 Gigantidas platifrons
GTGGTTCTCTCCGGGTACTCCGGCTTCTTCCACCACTAAAACTGGTCGCCATGATATAGCTTAAATATTGCTGAAAGTGGCGTTAAAGACCAAAAATCAATCATGCAATTATTACATTTGCAGTATAATAATAATATGCGAATAAAGTTTTCCTATATTCGTCTAACAGACAAATAATAATCTCCTTGTCCCGGATTCATCTACAGTGAGTGGCAAGAAACGATTACAATATAGCGTACGTGACAGAGAACACCATTGAAAACAATTATAGCGATGTTTGTTTCTGCTATTGTTAGTAAAATTTTGCTATTGTTGTGAACTTTCCGGCATTGCAAGATAAACACAATATATGTACATTGTTGGTAAAATAACATTTATTAGTACTTCTTGCTAGACAGGCTTGAGAAATAAATGCTATTTTTCCGGCAATAGACATACATGGTATATTAATAGAAGTCGACATTCAATTAAAGTTCCAATCAAGCTTGATTATTATATACCAAACTAAAATATTTACATAGGTGTAAATCAAAAGATACATATTAGACTTTCCTATTGACAGTCGATTAAATTGGCCAAGCCTTCGTGACATAATAGGCATGTTCAGAAACTAAATATAATTGGAATCTCGAACTAAAATAACATTATTACACGTTCGTTGTTTTTCTAATGAATTTTGTCGACAACATATGATATAAGCATTCATTTTTTCTTTAGTCAGCTGTGAAATTGTTTGTAATTTTGATATTTTTGTAGGAATATTACGGCGTCAGGTAATGATATATACAACTTCAATGTTATCACAAGGCTAGACACTACACGGCAACTTTTAACCACCCCATCACAATTAAAACAAAAACCATTTAGATGTGAACTGTAAGATATAAAGGTTTCGTGCTAGCTTCCTGGATTTCGAAAAGCAATCGCAGAATCTACCTGTGATCTAGGAACAGAGAATCATAAATTAGACTATGCTTGAAACCATCAACACTATGACAAGTTAGAGGTTACATTAGCCAAAATACATTATTTGCAAAATATCAAAGGACCTAATGCAGCATAATGTTCAACTCGAGGTATATATACGGGCCCAGTCACATATAACAGAAAATATAGCAAAGTAGTCCATATTTTTTCATGTTAAAGATAATGCCTGTCCAAATAGATTATTTATTTTACAAATATTGTCCATATGTAATGTTGCGATGAATTGTAAGAAGAGTTTGAAGATACCAAAGCGATAATCAGAATGGAAGAAGAACATATAACACAATCGTCAAAAGAAAAGGGATAAAAGGACAAAAAAAAAGATCTACAAAACTTCGCAATAAATAATATAAGTTACATTGTACACTGGGGAGCATGTGGGGTTCTTCAAAGAACTAACAAAGTGCTTTAGATGCCCGCAAAATCTTTTCACATATATGTAAGGTGAAACTGCATATTTCCGCTGTAATGTCCGTCAATGTATTAAACATAATTATTTAACTTAGTGCCGTTTCTGGAACAACCTTCCCGTCACCGGTTACACCCAAAGCCAAAAATATTAGAAATCCAAGCAAATTGCGAAAATTCATATTGTTTAAAGAAAAGTAATCATGAGCAATTAATACAGTACGTTTGAACTATTATATAATAACATGCATAATAAACGTTAGAGAATACCGAACGGGGCAATCAAAAATGGACAATCGAGAGAAAGTGACAACATAGGGTACACAAGACGAACACAACACAGTATGTGCTGGACACCACTCTACGTAAACAAACACACCTCAAGTAAATAAGACATGAGCCCTCCAACAAACAAAATGTCATCTAAAACTCAAGTAAATAAGACATGAACCATTCAACAAACAAAATGTCATCTAAAACTCAAGTAAATAAGACATGAACCCTTCAACAAACAAAATGTCATCTAAAACTCAAGTAAATAAGACATGAGCCCTCCAACAAACAAAATGTCATCTAATGTTCACATCGTTGGTTATTTCAAAATCATCGAATTGGAATTAGTCAAAATTCCTTATTCTCAAGAGAAGATTGTGTCACAGTTAAAAAGAAATCAATACTAAGATTTGAAGTTTATAGAAAAACCTTGTGTTGTAATGTTACAGTGTTACCACACAATATAATAGGCGACTATTGTCCCGGGTCTAATGCTATATTCCAACAGCCTGTAAATGTAATTAATAGTTTTTGAGGGAGAATCTTACAGTAACACTTTAATGTACAGCAGAATGTTTAAAATACTTATCATTTTTATTTATGTTTAACTTTTAATTAAGTCAAGAAGAAAATGATCTTATTTTTTTGCCATACAAAAGTCCGGATCCTGCCTATGTCGCCACTGGTGTGTATATTGTTCAAATGTAGAACATATTTTTCAACCAGCTGTGCCCTTTTTTAAGGAGACACAATAGTACCCCATCCAAAACACTGATTAACTTAACTCTATCTCCTTGAAGCAATTCCTAACAAAATAAGCTACCAAATGGCACACATACAATCACAATATGTAAAATCGAGAATTCCGGCTGCATGAAATAAACCATCCATTGTTTACCCGTGCTAATTTTACGGTATGTATTGAAGCAAGCTAACATTACAATCGAGACGGAACAGTAATAATACCAGATAGTGAGAAAGCATTGAGTATGGAGTATTATAATGCGTCAAATATATGTTAATATGCTGTATTTATACACTTTAGGTTTCTAGTATTTTAATGGAGAGGGACTGGTAAGTTGTAAAAACTTGTTCCCAATCCAATTGTATATATATTGACAATAAAATCATTATAAAGTAAAGTAGTATTTTAATTTTCATAAGCACTATTTACATTTACATTCGCATCGAAGTTGTAATGGTAAGCGTGCTAGAACCTCGATCCGACCGGAGTTCGAACCCATGATCTACCGCACGCGAGGCAAGCACGCTAACCATTATACCACCGATGCAGTTTGTTGGCTTGAAGTCTTACAAGTGTCATAATAATGAAATATAAGCTAACATTAATAGCTGTGAAATAATCCTTTATAAATGTAATGTCTTTATTAGTTAAATGACAAATGTTTCAGTATTAACATGTGATGAATGGAAGTGATTAATTATAAGGATATTACGTTAACAGTAATAAAGTAAAAAACAAAAAATACCATGCTTTCGAAAAAAACAAAAACCAGCGTCATTTTATGAAGGTTGTCCGTGTAATTCAAATCTATGTGCATTTTATTGACCGACGTTCACTTTTACATCCATCAAATGCAATTCTTGTTAATAGTTAACGATATTCAATAATATACAGACAATTAAGTAAAATATTACATACAAAACTGTGTCTGGAACATCGTGTAACCCCTGACATTATAACATTATAGTGTTTTTGGCATATTTTAGTTTGTAATATATATTTAGGTCTGTAGTTATTATGGTAATCGATGTTTCTGATTCAAGTTAAAGCTCCATATTATAAAATCATTTGCGGTAGAGCCACCAACTGGAACTTATAATAAGTTGAACTATATATATGTATTCAATTTAATCGTATAATTGGTATTTCGGGGTGTTCTGTGTTTTATTGTCAGATTGTAAATCGAGATGGTTGTAGACATCATGTTGCCTCAATAACATCTAGCAAAAACTATTATATGTATGTACTCTTTTCTCTTATGTTTGTGTAATTCTTATTTTGTTTATCCAAAATAGAAGATGGCAGACGTAGCACGTCATAGATTACATGGGATTATATATATTTCTTTAAGCAATAATTAATGAAAACCATTTGTTCATGTTGATACATTTTACATACCACTTTTCAAACATGTTCTAGGTTGATAATTCCAAGATGAACTCTTGATGATTCAGACTTTCTGTATTAAGAGTACTGGTTTGAACTTGAAAAGTGGTTATTTTTAACGATTTACTCAAATAAACGTTAGCGAAAACCGAAGGGCAATTAAGAATGGACAATCCAGGGGCGCGGGTAATGTGGGACACAAGATATAGAACGAACAAAACACAATACACAGAACGAAGACAAACAAAGCACAATACAACACGGAAAAGCAAAAAGATGAGGAACATATATCAGAGTAAACTGGGATAGCAAGTTATAGAAGATGAAAACGGAATTGGGTTATTTCTCTCAGAAGATGAAGTCCATGCCGACGACATGGGAAGAAAGGGAGAAAAAACTAAACTGGGATAGCAAGTTATAGAAGATGAAAACGAAATTGGGTTATTTCTCTCAGAAGATGAAGTCCATGCCGACGACATGGGAAAACGAAATTGGGATTTCTCTCAGAAGATGAAGTCCATGCCGACGACATGGGAAGAAAGGAAGAAAAAACTAAACTGGAATAGCAAGTTATAGAAGATGAAAACGAAATTGGGTTATTTCTCTCAGAAGATGAAATCCATGCCGACGACATGGGAAGAAAGGAAGAAAAAACTAAACTGGAATAGCAAGTTATAGAAGATGAAAACGAAATTGGGTTATTTCTCTCAGAAGATGAAGTCCATGCCGACGACATGGGAAGAAATGGAGAAAAAACTATTTATTGTTAATTAAAAGAAAAGTAGCTTTATGCCATTATGATAGACATTCAGAGTAAAAAAATGTTGTTTTCACGCCCTTGTCAACAAATAACCCATCAATCATTGACAACGCTGGTTGACCACCCCAAAAAGGGTCATAATTGTTTTATTGGTGTTTTCTTAAATGAGATAGTAACGATATAGCAGTAATGAATAATAAACAATCAATTCCAGGAAAGCAAAATCTCAATAACTACCAACTCTGAAATGTTTATCATGGCATAGCATACCAAACACACACCCACTGAATATACTAAATCCTGAATAACGAAGTCAAAAGAACAATTCCTAGCAAGTCTTAATTGTTGGACCTGTTGTCCACGTGGCCATTGTTAATGTTTTGGGTTGAAGAACTACGAGGTTATCTCTTCTTTTTTTTTGTGGGGAAATTTAGATGGTGTAACAATAGGGGTGTTACCTTTATACGTGTATCTCTGTTGATACATTTATTTTTTTAACCACTTTGATTCTGTTAATCCAGTGGCAGTATTTTAATATGAAAAATAATAATCAGCTATTATGACACATTCGGATCAATGATATCGGAGCTGCTCTTTCACTTTTTAAATCTAATAATTTGTATTTCTTGTCAATATTTATATGTTCATTTGCACCCACATCTTTTTGCGTTCCCACACCTCAACACGACAGAGCTGCTCGGTGCGTCCCCGGATGGTGGATAGGAGGGGCCGCTCAAAAGGGGGTTTCAGGCTATAATACGAAAATCTTCACCGTGAACCATCGCGGGTAACGTGTTCGGAGAGTACCACACTCCCTGCGTGATAAAACATCTTTTGTAAAAATAGTAGGTGATGCTGCTGCTACAAAAAGACTATCGTATCTATCAAACTCTCCATACTTATTCAGTAGCAGTCAAAAGTTGTTGACCCGGCTGACCCATCCATTCCTTCATTTCTACATAGATTTGTTATATTATTGAACGGTAAGCAATAAATAATCAATCATTTTGTGTTATACTTCATACTTCTGCGACACATCTTTAAAATCATAGTAAAAAATTGGTAAACGGACACCTTTTCCGTTCCCCAGAAACATCAAGTGGCCGTCCTCTAAACATGCAGAGAATCAGCATAGCAATGCCTATCAACAGACGGAAGCATTGCTCCCGTATGATTTAACTATGTTAAACATGATCGTCCTAATTTAGAACAATTGGCTTCGTCAAGGGAGATAACACGTTCTGATGATAAGCCTAAATTATCATCAAATGTTCTGTTTATCATATCAAGAGTAGTGTTATCTAGTCTTATCATGATATTGTAGAGGTGAGAAAGTAAAGTAGGGAATAACACTGATACAGACCGTTTTTATGTTTTACCGTCGCTTGCATTTGCAATTGCATTTGCAATTCTGCAATTTGAAGGCTTTTTGCTAAGGAACAAAAACTTTGAATAGATCATTTTCTCGTCGTATCTTAATTATCTACTGTTAGATAAGAAGAGAAGCGTTTAACACTGATATTGAATGTTCTTGTGTTTAACCATCGCTTGCATTTGCAATCCTGCAATTTGAAGTGTTTTTTTTTAAAGAACAAAAACTTTGCATGGCTAACTACAGATCATTTCGCTCGTCGTATCTTAATTCTCTGCTGTTAGATGTTATATAATTGTACTATAGAAGGCTGAAAGGCAGTTTGTTTTATATCTATTTTTGATCTACAAAGACTAATTACAACTTTAAGGTGATTTTTCTATCATGAAACAACGTGTAACTGTTTTGTAAAATGTTTAGGTTCAAAGTTGTATATTCGTAAATGTGCCTTTTGAAAGAATTAACATATTATCTTATGTATAATTTATCCGGCCAGTAGTCTGTGCTTCGGCACTCAAGCGCTTAATTAGCTATATTTATATATGACATTTATAGTTCCTAATAATATAATCATCATTAAAGTCAATTTCCGCCAGGCATATTGCAACCTTAACCGACTTAACTGACCGTTATTCTGTTTATGCCCTTTGATTCTCTTGATCTTAAAGGCTTTTAAATTATATAAAATTCCAATACAATGTATTTTAAATATTACCGTTATCCCAGAAACGTATCGAACGCACTAAATTAGAAATATACAGTTTTATTATTTGAATGGAAAACTAACGACGGGAAAATCGAAATCGTCTCTTTCCTTTTTAACCGGCCTTCAATGTCCCAATATTAATAACACCCGGATTGAATAAATCTGTTTAGTCGCTTTAACAGTTTTCGTCGATAGCTCAGAGGTAAATGCGATCGGTTTCTCTCCTCTTATCATTTTAATTTGGAAGAATATGCTTCGTGTGATTTGATTGGCTGTAAAGCATGGTTTCGGAAAAATAAAATGACTCATGGATAATTCATGAAGGGAATTTCTCTGTCAGTTGATTCATGGGTGATGAGAGGACAGTATCGTAGCAGTGATCAGCAATGGGCTACCGACAAAGACTTTATCGAATTTGTAATAATAAAAGGAGACAATTTAAAAAAAAAATTAAATTAATATCGAGTCAAAAGAAGACTGTTTTATCAATTAAAACAAATTCCCTATGTCTTAATCACAATCCCGGCCTTTCGTCAGTCATGACTATTCATGGTTTGGAACAAGAGTTACACGACGGATGCCACCGGATCACATGATATCACCACCGGATGTTAGTGAGATTTGTGTCACTCAATCTTTAGTTTTCTATGTAGTGTTTTATAGATCGTGGTTTGTCCTCTTGTCCTTTTTCTTTCTGGTCATTGTGCTGTCTGTCTTCCATTGACGGCTTCTGATTACCCTGTTGGTATCTTCAGACTTTCATATCAATATTTACATAATTGATAGACAATTGAAAGAAAAAATTCAATATAAAACTATTTGATCAATTACAGAAAATGTCTAATTTTTCATCTCGTTATGATGTACAAGTGACCACGGATATGTTCCGTTTGTCATAGTCAACATTCGGTCCTTCCTCATTCATGTCCTATCACCAGGTTTGTAACAGGAGTAACACGAGGGATGCCACATGTGGAGTAGGAACTGATTACCCTTCCGGTGCACCTGGGTTCACCCATGGTTTGACGTTGGATTCGTGTTGGTCGATCTTTTCTGTGTAATGTTTTGCAGATCAGTTTGTCATTTTGTCCTTTTTCTTTTGGCCATTGTATTGTCTGTCCTTCGATTTGCGGCTTCTGATTACTCCTTTGGTATCTTAAAACTTTCCTTGAATTAATACACATTGACAATTTCATACTCACCATTCCAGGCTCCGATGGAAGGTCTAACTTAAGGAATAACATCTTTGCGACAACACCAAAAAATAACTTTCGGAATATATTGGGTACTTCATACCCTCTAGCCCCTTTGTGGTGAATATTTAATGTGAAAACTGTCATCGCTGTAGCAAACGACACTATAGCAATATTCACTCCATAGTAAAGACCTGAAATATATATAGATACAGATAATTATATCAACTTATATAGATACAGTTCATATTTATTAAAAGAAAAATAACATTATAAGACGAAGACATGGTGCCATTATTTCTTCTATTTTTAGACTTTTATCTCTTGTTACCAAGGTGATTCTGCATGCACCACGCAACAGCAAGACATTTTCACAAAATGTTATTATCAATGACTGTTTTGTCACTAAGAGGGGAGAGTTTGGCTAATAATATTACCATAACACCGCCACTTTGTATTGAAGTGCTTGTACCAAGCCATGACAGTGAGTGGGCATCTGTGTTAAGATGTAGACGTTGCCTCTTTCTACGATTTTTCTATTAGATTTTTGGAAATGTCCCGAAAAAGTTATATTTATTGTGTTTCATTTCATATGCCTTTTGTATTACGTTTCCATAGAGATTTGTTATCGCTAGTTTTTATTTGTTTAATTTTAGCTGCGTAGTAGTTTAAAAGCAAAATAAAACCACCACAAGTACACCTACAGCTAACAATTTGCTCACTTTGTTTTAAACAACAATTACTCACTCACACAAATAAAGTATAAATGGCTTTAGTTAGGATTTCAAAATTAGGCAAAGTGTTATATTTTTGAAGGTGCAAAACGTTTCAGTGTCCCTAATGTATTTTAAACACTTAAAGCATATTAATACCACTTAGCAAATAGCATGTTGTCGAGTAATTATCTTCGATAAAAGTTCAATTCTATGATTATAGTTTAATCTCGTTCATTGTATCAGTATTATTTCAATGGGAACTTTGGATATGTAAGGAATATATACCTGTCGGGTTCACACTCACTTATAGGGTTGTATTGGTTAAGATATATTCATCAACGTTCCCATGACGTGACTGAAACTCGAGTCCGAATTTGGGAGAATACTACGGCACTAGTGAGATATAAAAGAACATATGTAGAAGCTCTTAACAGGAAACAGCTTGGTAGGTGGCCTTTTACAGGTCAAACGTTCTGATATAATACAAGCTCTTTTAAGTTTGAAAACTTTAACTCATACATACACCCATCCTATTGATTACCTCCTCCCTACCTTCCACGTGATTACCTACATGTTGTTCATTTGTTGTGTGTAGCTCATTCTGGACATGAATATAAGGATAATACTGATCACATGACGATGGCAATATTTTCATTCAAACATATAGCGTAATATATAATATATAAAATATAAGAATGAATACAATTTGATTCTCTAAATGCAATGTATTATCCAAACGACAAAGTTTCCCAGATACAATTTTTATCGATAGTGTCAACAATATTACAGTTATATGGACAGTTTTATTGATGGAGGAAACCACCGATCTGTCACTGACAAAGGTTATGTTGTACTTCGTCATGAGCTATGAGTTAGGCTTATTATTGAAGACCCTACAGTGATTAAAGTATATAACAACAATAAAAAATCGCTGTGGGGTTACTTTGATCTGTGCCTACGCGTAAAGCTGAAGAGTATCTTATGTTCATTTACATCCATATAATTTCTAACTAATAGTTGTGTACTTCAAAGCAGTACATTGCATTATGTTATCACGTTTCCAGTAGTAAGCATGATTTATATACATTTGTATAACACGATACGCCTTTTATGTAAAAAAAGGAGATTTTCTCCTAAAGAGTTACAAAAAGAACGCTTAGTATGTAGAATACTACACCATAATTAAATATACAATATCAATGTTTCAGGCAAAAATGCGTTTGCTACAACTGTAATTTCCGCAAATGGGGTATCATGTCTAAAAAAAATATGTGGATTAGGGTGATCTAATGCGGCCTTCCATGTCAAAGCACGAAGCTGGCTATTGATATCTTTGATCTCGGTGCTAATTATTTATAAAACGATGCATATCGAACATATACTAGTATAACGTGATGATTGTTTTGTAACAAAACTCCCGATGGATTTCCGAAATGTCGGAAGGCTGTAAACTTATATATAAATGAGCATATGTTGATCAGATAGAAAAGCAATATATCACAGCGGCTAGAGAAAAACTAATTACGGCCAAGAATATTGAAGGGTCAATAAGTACAACAAACTGACAAACAAAATAATCTGTCAGTTAACATAACAATATTACCAGTTCCGCTAATCCATCTCATTTTTGACATATACACACACAATGTCATATATTGCCCTACCTTATATTTGATTTGTAAAACGCCATATTAACCTTACAGCAGTGAATCAGCGCGATCACTGTGCATTTTTTCCGTTTGCATTTGCCAAAAAAATGCGATGGAATAGTCCCTTCTTACAAGACCATCCCTTCTGCCATGACAAGGTGGTCTTAGAAGAAAGGTGCTGATTTCTCTTCTGGGAAGCAATTTAGAAATATTCTACTATCTCAATTTGTCCGAAATCTGGCATGACAAGAGTGGTGAGCTTTGGTGGGAGTGGCCTTAAAAGAGGGGGGACAACTGTATTTAACATTTTGTAGATGAACCATTATCTGTCGTGTCGTTGGATAACTCGAAGTAAAATATGTGACCGTTGAAACCGCTTACTCAACTTGCCATGGATAACTTGAATACTTGTTTATTTCGAAATAAAATAATCGTTTCCCTTGTCTTTCTCTTAGCTAGGTGCGACTGTTGTTAAATCACAATACAAAACCGATAAACAAATCGAAGGGATAATCAGAAATGGACAATACGGTTAGACAGAAAACAATGGGCACAAAAGAGCGAAGTTGAACAAAATAAAACCACATAAAACTAAAGAAGATTATTAACACCGATCCCACGAACAAATCCGCTAGACAAGATATTTCCAAAATAAAATGTTAAAATATGTGATAAATTTCGAGACGAAATAGTGATTTTAGAATGACGTATCTTGAAAACATCAAGAAATACTGTGTTAAGGAACTGTTAAAGACGTAATATCATTTCATAGGAAACCGACATTAAAATTGTATTGTCATTGTCAAGCTGCGTTTGATACAATATGGTATTTTGATACATGTGATTTTGGTATTTTATCATGTTTCGCAATGAACAAGAAAAGATATGTCCTTAGATTAAACGCGATGAAATTCCATCATTTACTTGAGCAAAGAAACAACGATTTTATTGATGTTCAGTCTGTAATCGACCTACACGACGGGATGACAGGAAAGGTATTAACCCTATCATATTATGGTGATTGTCCATTCTTGACCTTGATTGTCAATGCCATTGGTCTCGTTATTTCTGTTTCTAACTATATTTAATGACTGTTGGTAGAAGGGGATGTGTGGGAATGGTTAAGTGAATTATTGACGATTAGTATTCAAAGTCATCAACATACGTTATTTGTTTTCGGGTTCGTCGGTGCAAATGAGATAAGATATATATGGATCTGAAATAGTTGATGTTTATTTTTATACAAACGTATGCATTTTCAGGAGGAAAACTGAAATTTATAGTTTCTAAATAATGTATTGTTAAAGCTAAGATTCTTCTCATTCAGACATTTGTGACCTTACCCTTGACTGCTCTGTTTAGGCCCTTCTGTTTTCTTGCTTCAAAAGATTTAAAAATGATTTGGTTTTCCAATCTGTCAATGTGAAGCGTATCTGATGAAGGTTATTACAGAAAGGTGTCGTGTACACTAAATTAGATATCTATGTTTTTATTGTTTTGTCTTTGATAATAAAGAAATGAAGCAACTTTTGCCATAATGGATGATTATGTCTTTCTTTGTAAATGGTCGTTTAAATTGTTGCATGATATTATGTTATAGGAAATGTAACGTCAGATACAAAGATAGAAGGGGATCCTTTATTTTACAGGTTGTTACATAACCTTTGTCACTAAATCATTTATCTTAAGTACTCAGTTTTAAACAATCGAATTTAAGTTCTTTACTAAGAATAGAACTATTGAATAGGAATATATTAGTAATAGTGCTTGTGTGAATGGGTTTTAGTTAAACTATTTATTTCTTAGAACAAGATTGATGATACACTATTAAACTATAGTCAATCAATTCATGAGAGAAGTGATTAAAATGTTAAACTGTTACAGTTCTTATATAATTTCCCATTTGTTAAAAAGAAGCGTTAAAAGCATGTGATGTGACTTCCGATTTTTTCTTGGAGTTCAGCAGCTCTTTTCATAAAAATTCGTAACTATAGTCCTAACTTTTTCACTTAAGATTATCTTACGACAATTCCTAAGTCCTTTTCACAAAGATTATCTTACGACAAATTTTAATCTTACGACTAAAATTACACTT
>MJUT01058203.1:292392-311492 GCA_002080005.1 Gigantidas platifrons
AGTATGCATTTATTTCAAAATTATAATACATTTTACGAGGAAAATTACGTACATTTCATAGAGTGCGCCAATACTGTGCGCAGCGTCCATACGACCACGACAACGACGGCCCTAGGCTATGTGTAAAATGTACGCAATGCAATTTAGTCAGTTTACTACAAGCATTCACTGACCCTGATATTGTTCTGTTCATGTTAATGTGGTAAGTTATTTCTGTGATACCGTGTGGTATTTTTTTGTGGAAACGAATCTGTGCAGGTTTTTGCATTGTTTGTTTGTTACTGTACCATGGAGATTAAATTATCAGAATGGAAGGGTTAGGATCCCATTAACCGGTTTAAACCCGCCACAATTGTATGCCTGAAACAAGCCAGGACCTGCATTTCCGACGTCATATTTCGTGGTCTTTTTCTTTATTTCATTTGTTTAAGGTGAAAGTTGGTTTTTCGTTTTGTTGTTATAAACTGGGTTCCTTTTTAAAAAAAAAGTCATTAGAACTGAGGACAGTTTTATGTTCTCTTTGTTACATGTTTATTGTATAATTGTTACAAACTGTATTGTTTAATGACAATAACAATTTTGAATTTGAATTTCTTATTAGTGGAATTGTTAATCGTCACTGTTTATACCTTCTTTTTTATAATAACATCATTTAGCTAACAATTTATAGGAACTTGATACACAATACAGTGTTTTCATTGTTGTATAATTGTGTACCCATGTCCAAATATTCTTAATAAGAAAAACGAAAAGTTTGCAGATATGAACGGGTGTAAGCAGAATCCTTAAATCTACGACGGAAAGACAATAAAATAATATGAAAAGTTGTGTTTGCATAAACAAATGAACAATCTTAATTATACAATGACTTACCTGATTTAGCCAACAATTCGTCGTTATAATTTGATTTTTTTCGTCCTGAAAATAAAATTGCATCTTTTATGTATGCAATATAAATATAGTCGCGAAGGAAAATTGTTGATGTAAAAGAGACTTAACGAGCAAAAGTGTGTGTTATAGAATATGGTAAAATAATACATTTATCAAATGTGATGCATCAGCGCGTTTATTCCTGTTACATGACGACGAATTTGTGTAGATGTTTTCTTTCCTTTGTCACTGCCAAGACTTTTACCAGACTTTACTGTATATATGTGTGACACGACAGTTGTCTTTACGTTCTTAGTTCCGTATCGTGATGTCCATTAGGATTCCAACATAAAAACGATGTTCGGTCCGTCTTTACCTGCAGTTGTCTGTAGGAGGGCTCATGTCTAACTCAGTTGTCTGTAGGAGGGCTCATGTCTAACTCAGTTGTCTGTAGGAGGGCTCATGTCTAACTCAGTTGTCTGTAGGAGGGCTCATGTCTAATTCACGTTTTATGTGTTTGTTTGTGTATACTGATGTCCACCACATCGTATGTTGTGTTTTTGTTTTCTTTTTCTTCGTCTATGTTGCCAGTTTATCTGGCTTGTCCATGTTTGATTACCTCTTCGGCATTCTCTAACTTTTGTTATAGTAGTCAAATGAAAACATCGAGAAATTGACAGGAAATCACAAACATAACGGAAATATTAAAACACCAGCTCGGATCTACTGAAATTACTCAAAAACTGCAACTGATACAGCTCTAGAGAGGACCAGTCCTGTGGAGACATGGAATTGGTTTTACGTAGAATTCGTGGTGGACGTTGTGATACCATAATAAAGACGTATATTATACATTTTATTCACAAATCCCTATGCAAAATAGTAATATAGTAATATATGAGAATAACGAAAATAATATAGTATACCAAACACGATATATATATAAAGGACAGCACGGAATCATCACAAAAATAAAATGGAAGCGAGATCATATTGCCCGGAAGTACATCTCCTGCCTAACTAATGGCCTAAGAGCAATATTATCTATTGAGTCAGTGCCTATCACTGATCACACTGCGGGTTCAATTTCCGACTTTGATGCGGTGTATTCTATGTGCCATATGTGAAAAAGTTGATGGATCGCTTGCGTTAATTTGATGTAGAACCTAAAACACACCGTTTCAATTATGTATGGAGATGCAGCATTATAGTTATTTTCTCTACATTGCCACCCAGATAATATAATACACTCAAATAGTAAAGGAGACAGATGATCATGGCCTGAAGTCTTATATTACTGTAGTGGTAGTAGCTCTAATAATAATATCTGAAATAATCGTTAGCAATCATTTTGTCTCCCGCAGATACACAGACATAATATAAACTCGGAACAATGTTGTACCAAACTTAAAATAATATAGTTTTACTACAAAGACTTCAACGCAATCAAATCGATTGCAAAATTTGACTTTAATGTCATATCAGGGGTACGATGGTAGAATCTTCGAGCGTATTTGCATATTTATTTAAGTTGAACGAGTTTGTTCGCATCATATTGTTATTGATAACTTAAGATGTAAGAAGACAATTGACAAGGTTTGGTCCGGTTTAACCCCGTCACATTTTTGTGACTGTCTCGTGCCGTGATCTGATTTCTATTGGCAAATGTCGTCTTTTTTGTGTCCAATTATTAGATGAGAGATGCTTGTTCGCTTTGATGAGATTTTTTACCATCACTTTGAACTTTCCTTTCATAATTTGACATCAATTAACAGAGAATAAATGGGCGATTACTTAGTTCCGCGTGGTTGATTTTAAATCTGTATTATATGGAGAACAAGTTACTTTGTTTTCATAAAATGATGATTCCACAGTTCCTCTACAGAAATAAGCTGTAAATTGTATTATGCCAGTCAAGGAAACAATTTTGTGTGATTTCACTCGAACTCTTATTTTGAGTTCGAGGTTAGGTTTAGTTATTTCTATTTAACGCCACGTTCAACATTATTTCGGCTATATTGTGGCGATATCTTTCAGCTATAGTTAAAAACGGTTTCATTGACAAAAACCACCGTTCTTTCGCCAGTCACTGACATTCTACTTCACCTAGCCACCAACTCGAATCAAGCTCTTAGCTTTGTTGATGATTTACATTGATTGCATACTATTGCGATCGCAACGTCCCTAAGGCAGATGCTTATTCGGGAAATAGCAATTATGAAGATTATAGCCTTTTCTTTAAGCTGATCGTGCATTGAACCAACATCATTTGTCCTCGAGGCGAACACGTTAAGCCATTACACCATTGATGCGGTCAGTATCACAAAGAAATATGTTTACACTAAGCATTAATGTTACAGTACATCAAATAAAGGGGGGGTGTATGATTATGGTGTTAAACGCCAGTTTCAACATTTTTTTACAGTTATATCGTGGCGGTCACTTTTATTGGTGGAGGAAACCTGGGTACCCGGAGAAAACCACCTACCTGTCGCAAGTCACTGACAAATTTTATCACATAATGTTGCATTGAACACACCTCGCCTGAACCGGATTCGAACTCTAAACGTTAATGGTGATAACCACTGACTGCATAGGTAACTATATATCCAACTACCATACGATCGCGAAAACGACGACCCCTCAAATAACGAAAATATCATATTCAAACAATAAATACATAAATATCGGTCGTGCTTGACTTACCACGTCAATTATCTGTGCCAATGCCACGCCAAAAGTAACATTTAATGGTTTAGAATGATTTTGGGATGGTCTGATTCTTTTGTCGTAACTTGTCATTAAATCTCGAACTAAACGATATTCATTTTCATCCGAAAGTACATACCCTAAAACTGAAAAAAAAAAAAACAAACAAAAAATGAACATGTATACTGTAAGATGTATTCTAAAATCATTTGAATGATATACAGTCAAACCTACCTATGTGGTCATCCCTATTAAGCAGTCACCTGTATTAAAAGGTCACCTTTTTCTTTACCTGTCATAGAAATTTTCATATGAATTGTACCTGTTTTAAGATGTCACCTGTCTTATAAGGCCATTTTTCTTTGTCCCAAAGGTGACCTCTTAATACAGGTTTGACTGTATATCACTAAGAAGGTAGGTTTGGGCTCACAAAACTAGCTTAAACTCGACGCTTTTATTGCAATGCCATTACAAAACCAGGAAAGTGATCGATCATGTATATGTGTGGTAGTAATATCAGTTTTACCTCTATTTTTACGATTTTTCTGTTAGATTTTGGAACGTTCCTCACCTTGTGATGTTTGTTTTCTATTGATCTGTTTTATATGAATAGAAGTGGCTATTAAAAAGAAATACAAGTGTACTGTATACATGTAATAGTATGATGCAGCTTACGATTCAAATTGAATACTTCCAGTTCAGTCTCCAGACCATGCGATATTCATAGAGATCCATTATTACTTTAGAATCGTTATTGTAATCTAGAGTGGACAACTACAAGCTCATATTAGATTTGAACAATATCTTTGACATCGGAAACAGAGTCCTATAAAACACGGCATACAAATCGTAGACATATACAGTCAAATCTTCGTATCCCAAACTCTTATAAGTCGAATGCTTGGATTCCTTGCATTAAAAGTTGTGTCCGCTATAAATAGTTGTTAGCTAACATGGTTTATTAGATATATTTATGCTTGAAATTTATATTTTCTAAATACTGTAATGTATTAAAGCTAAGGTCAGTCGCCCACTGGCATGCGTAATCTTGGTCGATGTTGCCCTTTTGTTTATGAGCTTCTAAAGGCTTTTTTTTTTTTTTTATTATTTGGGTTTCCAATCTTTTGATTATTAACGTACCCGATGAAGGTTATTTCAGAAAAAAACGTTGTGAGCTCTAAATTAGATATCTATCTTTATCACAAACCCGGATAGTTCTTCGGTAAAAATCTTCGTTCCCTTCGACCATGTCACAACGCGGTGTGACTGTATTTTATATTCATGCATTTCAAATAAACATCTGACATACACTAGATCAGATTTAATTTGTATTTAGCTTTGCCAGTGCTACTCGATTCTAAACTGTGTGAAAACTACATATCATATATTGAAATAATGATAGCATTAATGTGTCCAAATAGATGATCTTGTCAGAGCACTTCTGGACTTTTTTAACCAATAAAACTCAACGATACAATTGAACAATTGTTGAAATTGTCATTACATTCCCCATTATCCTAACCGTGTCAACGCACTAACCATATTAAAGGATAAGTTAATGAATGCTCTTTTTTCAATAAATTATACCTCCTTAGAGCTATCATGCTGGGTGGAAACCTATCGATGCATGTTTTATATTATTTGTTTTCATCTGCATTGTCGTTATAGAACCAATTATCAGAGGGGGTGCTGGAATCCCATTAACTGGGTTAATCCTGCAATATTTTTGTGCTTGTCCCTAGCCAAGATCTGGACATCAAGTGCCGTATGTCGTGGTAGTTTTGCTTTAAATGGTTTGAGGTGAGAGGTTCGTTTTGATGGAATTGTTGACTATCGCTGTATAAACTAATTCAGATGCGGTTTGATACTTGCATAAAGATTAAAACAATACAATACAGACTTCCAGATGACAATTTATACCTAGAGTTTGACATTATGTAACACTACCTTGACGTGATCGTGCCATTAATGGTTCACAGAAAACCATCTGGTAGAGTACTCTTATTTGTACAGACAATATTTTCTCTACAAACAACACTGCTATCTTTACTTACATGCTATAAACATTAATCTCACCAAGTCTAGTTTTAATGGTACTGCCATACTGTTTATTTCTGTGTATGCTGTTTATTGTACACCTGTATTAATATGAATAATAATAATAATAATAATAATATTTGTGTATACTCACAGAGTTACATAATTGTGCAAAATTCTTAGGATGTTGACATTGTTTTGATATAAATAAAACCAGGTTATTACTCAGCCTAAATTCATTGCTATTATACAAAATATTACAGAAAAAACGAAGCTATTGATTGATTGTTGTTTCACATGCATAACTGTAACAAAAACTGCATATGAAACAACAAATAAAGAACAAAGGATCGAATATCCAAATATCTACCTATGACAGGTGATTGGTGGACTACCATTGGTACACGTGCAGTGTAGACTACAAATGGCAAATGTGCTTGGTATTCTACAAATGACACATGTGCGGTGTAGACTACACATAACACATGTGCGATTTAGACTATAAATAACACATGTACGGTGTAGACTACAAATGATACATGTGCGGTGTAGACTATAAATTAGACATGCGCGGTGTAGACTACAAATGACACATGTGCGGTTAGACTACAAATGACAAATGTGCTTGGTATACTACAAATGACACATGTGCTTGGTAGACTACAAATGACAAATGTGCTTGGTAGACTACTAATGACAAATGTGCTTGGTAGACTACTAATGACAAATGTGCTTGGTATACTACAAATGAAACATGTGCGGTGTAGACTATAAATTACACATGCGCGGTGTAGACTACAAATGACACATGTGCGGTTAGACTACAAATGACAAATGTGCTTGGTATACTACAAATGACACATGTGCTTGGTATACTACAAATGACAAATGTGCTTGGTTGACTACTAATGACAAATGTGCTTGGTAGACTACAAATGACAAATGTGCTTGGTATACTACAAATGAAACATGTGCAGTGTAGACAACAAATAACACTTGCAGTGTAGACTACAAATAACACTGGTCTTTAGTAGACTACCCTGTTACACAACTAACTGTAATAGAAACTGATGAAATATACTGGTCAATATCAATAAATACCGCTATACAAATATAGTATACAATTTTAGTTTGCAGATATCTGATAAAAAAAAGTGTATGTATTTAATATGGATATTATATTACACTGTTTATGTTCAAATAAATATGCCAAGATGAAATTTTTATCGACCAAAGCTATAGAATATCACTAAACTGTAGTTTAGGAGATGTTTTCAAATAAATGTCTAATTCATTATCAATATCTTGTAGACATGTTGTGAAATTAATAATCTATACTTGCTACTTGTTGCTTTATTTGATTTTGTAATGTTAAGATGTGCCTTTTGACATCCTCAGTTAGTTTATTAGACTTTCTAACAAATTTGATTCTAAAAACTTGTGAATGTTATTTTGTGCTCACCATTTGAAGATCCTATGCTGTGTCTTGTAGATGCTGAACTGATAAGTTGGTTCTGTACCTTTATTTTTTTATGAGTAAAATGTTCTCTATTGTACATTTACAGGTCAATGAACACCTGCAATAAATGTAATAAATATAATATGATAATAGGTGTTACCTAACTTGGGACGAAGTCCAATATATTTTTTTAAACAATATTAACTCGGATATATGGACCTATAATATTTTTTCAAAGTAGACCGAGGATGGATCCAGATTTTCTTAAAAGAGGGGGCAAATAGGGGCTCCGTCGTTTTTTAAGTCCCAATCTAGGTACGAAATGACCAGGTTACGAAACGTCCGCATCCGATTTTCTGCACAGATTTAACCATGTATTGACTTCCGGTATGTCATTTCCGGTGCATGAAAATTTAGTCATTAGTATATAGAAAAATATTGCTATTTCTACCATAGTTGGGACTTCGTCCCATATTATATATAATAAATGCTTAGAAATGTATTAATGTATTACACATTACACGTGTTTGGTATAATCTGTATCAGGTATGCTTGAAATCAAAACATTGGTAGGCAAAACCATTTTAAAGTCTTTAGATGCAGGCAACAAAAGGACCTGCGCAGAATAGTAAAAGTCGTCAAAATGTTTTGGAAAGATAAACCAAAGTATAAATAATAATTACATTTACATGCATATGAATTTCAACTTTCAATAATACCGAAGCAATGATTTGGCCGTCGTGGTCATGATCGTACGGTAGTTTGATATTATAGCTACCTGTGCAATCAGTGCCCATCACCACTAAAGTTGTGTGTTCGAATCCAACTCAGGCGAGGTGTACTCGATACAACATTATGTGATAAAGTTTGTCAGTGACTTGCAACAGGTCCGTGGTTTACCCCGGGTACTCCGGTTCCTCCACCAATATAACTGACCGCCACGATACCACTGTAATATTGTTGAAAGTGGCGTTAAGCATCCTAACCCTAACCCTAGCACCCCGACTACTGTGCAGATTATACCATCGTGGACTAATAGTAGTGCACCAAGGATACCATTGCATAGGGATAGCAGTCAATAGAAAAATTCCCTAGCCATAATATTTTTCAATTTCAGACTGCTGTTATTTGCAGTGATTTCTACATTTCCACGATAGGTACCAAGTAAAATCTGGTATCAATTGATAAAGTATAATCTAACGATTGTTATGGAACAAAAAAATATCATAATTATATTAAATATATTTGTTTGGTTTTAATTCCAAACGAGCATACTTTCAAAATATCTACAAAATGGCGTCATTTTGGACCGCCGACGTTGCCGTGATTTTCATGTTACTTTGAAAAGTTACAAAACTGGGATGAGTGGCCAGGTAGTAGTGACAACCAAGGATAGGTTAAATTAAAGAGGAGATCCAGTAGATTACGATAATATTAGTTTCAAAATAAAATATTCAATGATTCAGTATGAAAAACGGAAATAAAAAATGTGTTTAAGTTTTTCTATGTTCTTTCACGATTTTTTTTTCACCAAACGTCGTCTACTCTCGACTTCAAAACATGAAGATAGGCTCCAAGCAATTTTTTTCTGTTTGGTCGTCGACCACACAACCCGGAAACCAGTTAAAAAATCGTGGGATACAAAAAAATGACGTAAAATGATTTTGAGGACGTTCACGACGTTACTGGTTGGAGTACAGAAGATGTAGACCACCTGGTGCTGCATAACAAATGTATGAAACAGTTCTTCCGTTTTATAAAAATTTAATAATTACACAACTCTGTATCTTTACAATCATATTACGATATCAATCAAGTACAGGGAAAAAATCCATTTATGTTACAACTTGGGCTAACCCCATCAAAACAGGTAGTGATAAAAAAAAATAGACACTGATTTAAAAAAAAATTCTGACAAGGAAATTGAAAGAAATTTGTTTCTTTTTTAAATATTCTGATTCAATATTATTGCCTAATTCAAAAATGGTGTATTTTTTAAGAGAGAGAGAGAGATATACATCGTCACTGTCATTAATCTGATGAAGTAATTTTTCCTTAAAAGTTATATTTGTGATTGAAAAAAAACATTCTCGAAATAAAGTATTTCCCCAAATAATCAGGAGATAAAATATAATCAAGTTGCAATTACGGATTTAACAACTACAGAGAGGTTTGTGCTATAAAGACAGAAATATAAACAATCTAATAGCACAAGTTAATGAACTCATTGAAGACAAAATTTCTGTTGAAACTTTTTCCAACTTTCCAACGGAGAATATCTTCCGTCCGTCCGTCGGGTTGTTCAAGATCTACATTCATTTGGAGTGCGGGGGGGGGTGAAACATATTGGTCAGACAATACAAACTGTACTTAAACATTTAGTAGGAATCGAAGGTGTTCAAGTTCCAAGTGAATCATCAAATAGAAGAATGATTCTAGAATCAAATTTTTTGGCAAATCTACAGGTCGGTGACAAAATGTTAAGTCATGGATTAAATACTTTACATTTTGATGGTACTACTGATGCTCAAAAACACTTCCTAGGATTTCAATTTTCAACTCCTGCATGGTCAAAACCTATCGTTATCAATATCTGAAACCATTCTTGGTGATACACAAGCTCAAGTTGACACATTGAAACAAGTTTTTAATGATTTGTCTGATGTAATGTCGTCTGATTCTAAGGAAGAAAATAAAGGTCAAATTTACGCCAATCTTATGATTAGTGTTAAGATTTGATTTGATTTTTGGTGTTTTAACGCCACTTTCAATAATATTTCAGCTATATCATGGAGATCAGTTTTAGTGGTGGAGGAAGCCGGAGTACCCGGAGAGAACCACCAATCACAGGCAAGCAATTGGTAAACTTTATCACTTGCGGCTACGAGTCGAGTGCACCCTTTATTGTAATTTACAAAGCTGGGCGCGAACCCACGCCGTATTGGTGATAGGCTTGTATGAGTTGCTAGATCCAACGACCTAAATCATTGAGCTACCCGGGCCCCTTTAGTGTTAATAATTTAATGTCCGATCAACATTTTATCAACAAAAAATTATCTCGAAGAGTTCACTAAATTCAGAACTGGTGTAATTTGTCGGAAAATGAGAAAGAGAGGGCCTCTCAAATACACCAATATTTCTGTCATCTCCGTATGTTGGGTAATATGGGTGATAGTGCAAACAAAGCCTGGAAGGAATATGAAAAAATTTTAACCGGTGGATCTGGTAAAATGGGTAGAAATTAAATCTAAATAAAGATTTTTCCAGTTGGAACGATCAGGACAGTGCTGTTATCCGGAAAATTATAATCAAGCCTTTCATGAAACTTGTAGACAGTAAAACGTCTGCAACACATATTCTTGACTTAAAACACTGGTCATCTACACAAGATGATCGTCTTACTGGAATCTCTCTGATATCCCCCCCCTCTGTACCGAAACATAATCGAGCGAGTGAGAAAAACTTTGTTGACACGAAACAAATACAACATTTCAAACATAATGCATCTATTTAGGCAACACTAATGTGGATAAATAACAAAACCATTGACTGGCTTGATGCCATGGATTTACAAGATAAAAATGCCAAAATTACTCTTGCAAAAAAAAAAACGTGCGCCTGATTACCTAGCAAAATGTCAAGAACGACGGAAAGAATTAAAACAAAACCGAATCAACAGAATCCAATGTTATTATTTATTTCCACTGTGCAATGTTTATCATGTCCTCATCAATGCAAGCCCTTATATATTATTATTATTAAAATAAAGAGAGCAAAAAATATCACATTCTGAATAGTTTCAAATTCTAATCTACAACGGCAAAATCGATACTCCTAACACAAATCTACATGACCACTCACTTTCCTGGAGGAAGGGGGGTAAGTTAAACAAACATTTATGCGCCTAAACCTCCCCAAAACATTCTGAAGCTAAAATAAGTCCACTGGCAAAACATCTCCTCTGTATGTGATAGACTTCATATCGATCCCCTAATGTACTAATATATTATATTTTCGATTCTTTGTAGTTTACTTAACCTTGTAATTACCAATAAAAACCCATTACAGAGCATAATGGTTGCGCTTTGTTTCTCTGTTTTTGAAATACGTACCACAACATCGGAAGCTATGTGTTGAGACACATAGTAACAATGCCAGTAGTATGTACATCTTAAGGGGACGTTATGTAACATGTATGGAATTTGGCGCACAATTGATGTTTGTGGCAGACTTTTTTATTCTTCTTTTATATGTTCCTTCCTCTTAACACCACAACAGTAAATCACAATCTGTCTATATAAAATGTTACGTCTATTTTACTTTTTCGCCTAATTGCCATTTTATTAACATCTACACGAACATTGTTGTGTATTGGCTACTAATTATAACAAACTATTTACGCATATCATTTTGGATTAATACTGTGTATAATGAATTCAATGAAAATTCAATGTAATGTCCTCTGTTTTACTGATGCATATAATACATGTAAAGACGGCAAAGGCGTTCTCTGAATTGCATTACGCACATTAAATACAAGAACATTTTGATATATCTCACACTAAAGCCAAACACGATTCAAATAGGCCGTTACCGTTTATGGAAATAAATGCCTTGTATTAGGTACAAATAAAAAAAATAATAAAAAAATACCACTCTGTCAAAACAATTCCTAATTTAGTTTAAAAGCTTGGAAATTTTTCAGGTTAATAATAATGTTAAATTGATGTCCAAGAGGCAGTAACGTTGGTGGGAATTATAAATATATCCCAAACCATTGCTTGTGATACGAGTAGAGTAGGAACGGCTGACCTTGAATTAGCATATGAGTTCATCTCGAGATTTCGATCAGGTCCATGTTATTATATTGATTTTTCTGATTTCGTCAATGTAGATTATTGTTAAACGTTAAACTTGTTTTATCATATAAGCGATATACAGAAGCAACTTTCTTGCAACAGTGCTGACACCCCTTCAGTAAAATTCCCCTTTGAATGATTTTCATATAAAGTCAAAATTTGGATTCGGGAAGATTTGTCGGAAAGTCATGCAATAGGGTCTTCACTATTTGAACTATTGAACTCTGTCCTACTTCTTTAAATGTCAGTGTCAAAGCCATTCACTCTTTTTCTTGATTTACTATATTTTTAACTATAATAAGACTAGAAATATGATTTTCTTTGTGATTTAAGTACCTTTTTTGGGATTGTAGACGGCTTTGGAGATAATAGCTGCAAAATTCCTTTGTCAAACCATAAGCTAATTGCCTTTTCAGTTGCTTTTAAGTACAACAATAGACTGTTGGTCAGAGGTCAATAAGTCATTGTCGACAGTAACGAGCTCTTCATTCTTTGTTTTCAATAATTGGCTTGAGTGTTGTTTGAGATGTGTAAGTAATGATTTTGAAAGGTTTTAATGCCTTTCTAAACATATTTCTTGATGAGAAGACCATTCAATATTAATCCTTGATTCTAGTTAACAATTAATGTCGTGTTTCATATTCATCAATTTTGCACTTCATCAATATTAGTTCAGTTATGTAGAAATTATTGGGTAAAAGTGGATATAAACTGGACAAGCTTCTGTGTCATCACGACTAGTCGGTTTCTACACAATGTGATATAGGAATATATATATTATTTCATAAGTGATTTGAGCGTACCTGATGAAGGTTATTCGAGAAACGCGTCGTGCGCACTAAATTTGATAGTCACGTTTCTATTGCTCTGTTTTGCTGACTATGGGTTAGGATCCTAGAGGAAACCCCCGGATATAGGAATACGACAGTTTTGATCCGGTGACATGCATAGCTAATGGGACATTTGCTAGTTACGCGGGAGAGATCATATAAACAACTTGCCCTTAGGATACGACGCGACTATAGCTGCAGTATTGAAATATTGATAGGAAGTTAAAAAAAAAAACAAACAAACAAACAAACAAAAAAACAAAAAACAATAATGACCCAGGCGATTTTAAATTGTTGTCAATGCTAGGGTGTAAATATGGCGATCGAGATTTTGTTTCCTGTAATGGTCGAATAACACATTATTTTGGAACATGAATGATTAGATAGTTCTAGTAAATAAACGTTAGAGAATACCGAAGGGCCAATCATAAATGTACAATCTAGAGAAACTGACAACATAGACGAAGAAAAGCACAACAAAAAAAACACACCGCAATATGCATTGGACACCATTATACACAAGCTAACACAAATAAAGTAAATAAGACATAAGCCCTTTTACAAACAACTGGAGGTAAAGACGAACCAAATGTCCACTTTTTCCGTATTTGTGGTTTTCATACAAAAACATTACACATTGATACGAAATACGTCTATGCTAATTATTTTTACTTCACCAATGTCATTCTGATCCTGGTTGTACTGTAAAATGTAATTTTAAGAGAACTTTTAAGGTTTTAAAATAATTAGTTAAGATTAAGTTCTTAGATTGCTCAATGATCTGTAAATATCTATTCGTTAAATTTTAAATGTTTACGATGCCAGTCAAAAATTGTTTCATCGTTAAATCATAAGAGGAAGCAAATATAGATAAAAACTAATATGTAATACTTTATTTGAACCGATCTATATTCAACGTTTAAAGGGAAAATAAATGGTCTGGCCGTATCAAATAACAATTTATCTTTCTATCTAGATGGGTTTTAGTTAAATGCTACACGTCTTTAAGGCAGATGATTAATTCAATAAATATATCCATCCTTCTCATGATGATGCGGTGTGGGGTTTTTTTTTTTTTTTTTTTTTTTTTTTTTTTNTTAATGTATTTGTAGATTTCACGTAACGACCAAAAAATCTACGGTTCTATATAAATAGTGTACGCAATAAACTTTATTTGGCATATATCATGCCACGGGTGTGTGGGGAATAGGATTATAAAAACATGTTTCCAAAAAAATCCCTGGTTCTATATACATATTGTTCTTTAGCATATATAAGGGGCAGTCGTGGCTGTGATCATATGGTAGTTGGATTTACAACTACCTATGCAATCGGTACCTATCACCACTGCTGTTGAGTTCGAGGTGTACAACATTATATGATAAAGTTTGTCAGTGACTTGCGGCAGGTCGGTTGTTTTCTCCGGGTATTAGGGTTTCCTCCACTAATAAAACTGATCTCCATGATATAACTGAAATATTGTTTAAAGTGGCGTTAAACGCCATCCATAAAACCAAACTAAACCATCCTTGACATATACCATACCACGGGTGTGTGGGGAATAGGATAATAGAACCAGATTTCCAATCATAGTTATTGGATGTGAATGTATAAATACAGGTTAGAAAAAACGAAGGAACAATAACGAATAGATAACCAGAGACACAAAAAATATTTGCAACAATACACGGTCCCTTTCTAACGTTCAATGATTTAAGGGGGGTGTGATTGTTCGTTTTGTTGATATTGGTGGAATTGTTGACCATCACTGTTGACACTTTTATTTCATAAATAATAAACACAACACAGAAAATTTAAAAGATGAGCAACGCGGAATTTTCAAAGAAATACAAATAACTGTTTTTGTGTATTTTGTCTTGTACAACTTACAAGTTGCTCCTGGTGTGGATGTTGAAATTATCAGCTAAAAGCACAATTTTAACAGTTTCGTTTTAAAAATGATCACTCGTTGTGTAACAATAGGTAATATACAATATTATTTCTTTGCAAACTTGTAAATCGAGTTATATTTGTCTTCTTAAAATGTTGGAAGCAGACAGTTTTAAAATAAATCCTAACCAGAATTGCATTGTTCCTACCAAACCAGATTATATTTTTCCTTTTCTTATGGTATTGATTTTACCTGATGCCCAATAAATATTGTTCAGATTTTAAAGTATAGACAGTTTCACATATTTAATCTCAATACAACATTATGAAATAAAGTTTATCAGTGACTTGCGACTGGTCAGTGGTTTTCTCCGGGTACTCCGGTTTCCTCCACCAGTAAAACTGACCGCCACGATATAACTGAAATATTGTTGAAAGTGGCGTTAAACGCAATAAACCAAATGAAGCCAAACCAAATTTAATCTCCTTTCCGGATTATTCCGAATGTATTGACGTATTTACATGATCATTGGTTCGGTTGCTATGGAAACAAATCAACTTTGACCCTTCTATACAATTAGTCTTTGAAATGAATGAACAGGAACAACAATATCTGAATGAACAATTTAGAATTAAACTTTGCCACTATGAACGTTTTCTTCTTTGTGCAAAGTCATTTTTAACATGGTTATTTGTACACATTGTATTTCCGCGCCCTTGTTTGATTCAACAACTTAAAATAAAACTTTGTCACTATGTTTTCTACTGTATACAAAGTGGTTCCAAACATGGATATCTGTAAACATAGTATTTTCGTGTCCTTGTGTCGATATAATTGAAAAGCAAGACATAGTTAAAAATCGAATTGTATTAAATATTTGCAGTTCCATTAACAGAATTTAATATAATGGACTATATGGTAAACGATAGGTTTCACTTTAATGGATGTCTTTTGTTAACATGTTAAACGTTAAGTGCTTTCGTCTGATTTCACAAAAGATGGTGTAAAAGTTGAGCCCGAGATGCTATATTTATGTATCAAGATGGCTTTTAAAAATAATAAGAAGAACAGCTGTCGGTAAAGCTTTCAAAGCGAATTGCAGCATTTCTAACACAATTCCAACAAAAACTGGAAGTTTAACACAATTTCAAAAGGAAAATACAGCTAAAAAAAACTGTAATGTCTCAATACAAGAGCCATTATCCCTCAGTTCTTGGTATCCGTATCCGTTTTTGCTATCCTCCTTAGGTTCTTTGGTTTACGTTCTCTCAGATATTATCTTCCAATCTTTTGACTTTGATCGTACCTGACGCTTCGTACACACTAACTTAAGATGTCTACGTCTACGTTTTTATTTAGCCGACATACAAAGGTACTCAAGTTATCTGGGGCGAAATGTAAAGTAAACCTTGCTAAGCTATGATAGTACATGTACTTCAATAATTATGTCAGAAAATGTTGACACAATCACAATATTTATGTATGGGAATCAACAGAGTTCTTAATTACAGATGTGCTAACATGCAGGTAAGATTGTGAGTAAGTGATTGTTGTATAATACCAAATCAGCGTGTTACTCATTATGACGCCGGGCCTAATAATTTGTTTTTACTCCTTAATGATATGTACAAAATGTAACACATGCCAATTAAATCGTGTCTCGTTTTACCTGACTTGGGATCGAACCCAAACGACCTATGCAACTCCAGTAAAGCTCCTTAAACATTACACCAACCAGTGGGTGGCATATGAGGGAAACAAGTAAACCGAGTAGACCAGCCACTAGTGTAAGGCAGTTAACTAACAAAATAACGTACTTAGATAGATACTATGTAGATAGTAAACTATAGATCAATGATACATTATTCTACTATAGACAAGAAGAGTTTGAAAATATCAAAGGGGTAATTAGAATCCGTAAATCGAAAAAGAACAGACAACAAAATGACCACAAGAAAAAGGACCAAAAGGACAAACAACGATCCACTAAAACAGGAGGTGTTCTGGAAGGGTAAGCAGACAAGAAACGTTAGATATAATATTGACTTGGCTGTAATAGAGTGGTCAGATAATAGAAAACATTACCTGTAAAATTACAGTGGACGCATTACCCGAGGAACCTGATTGGTTTGATAACTTGTCTTCAGAAACAAAAATACTAAAATGGGAATAACGAACAATGCATGATAGACGATGAAGACCAAATGGTACTACTCATGGTATTGTGTCATGTAAATTAAATGTAAGATTTTATGTGTATGGTTTGCCAATACATGATACAGATACAGATACAAATTTTATTTAAAGTCGGAGTATAAAAACATACAACATAAGCTCTGAAGAGCTTTTAAAACCGACATGCATGTAAATAATAAAACAAGCATCAGGACATACATATGCATAAAAGCATATGCTCTACATAATATAAGACATAAAAGCACAGTAGTTGAACTAGACATGCATAAAAAGCAGAGCATATACATAATATAAGACATAAAAGCACAGTAGTTGAACTAGCCACATGCATAAAAAGCAGAGCATATAAATAATATAAGACATAAAAGCACAGTAGTTGAACTAAATTAAAAATAAGCACAATTGATGAACTAAACTAAAAATATATATAGCATACTAAGGGAAGGAAATCAAACTGAAGCCTTGCATGCAAAGCAATGACATGAGCTGCCTGACCATGTATTAATCAAATTTTTAAACTGGTCTAGTGACATGTCTTTTCTAAAGTGGTCAGGCAGCTCATTCCAGAGCTTTGCACCTGCATAACGAAAAGATTGCAAACCAAATCTTGTAGTTCTTACCTGTGGTAAAGCTGCTTTATTTTGATATCTAAAAGAATACAAAGTGAGGTCAAATAAATAAACAGGACAATTTGTATTAACAATTTTGAAAACTTCTAAAGCAAATGTTCTAAGTCTCCTTACTTTTAGGGATGGCAGTTTAGATTTGCATAACAGGTCTTCATAACTAGAGGTGTATTCATTGTATATAAATCTCAGAGCCCTTTCCTGTATTTTTTCTATTTTTTTGGTATTCGTTTCTCCACAAAAGTGCCAAACAAGTGGGCAATAGTTAAAGTTGGACATAATAAAGGAGTAGTAGATTGTAAGTTTTCCTAGTTTTGTTAAATGGGTACCAATTCTTTTTAATACATTTAATTGCCTGGAGGCTTTTTTACAAATATTTGACACATGTTCATTGAAATTTAATTGAAAGTCTATTGTTACCCCTAAAAGTTTAACTTCAGATTCACATTCAATTTTATTTCCGTCTAGAGTAAAGGTTAAGTTTTGTTGTTTGGTTTGCTTACCTATGGCAATTGCCTGGAACTTTTCTGGGTTAGCCTTCATTTTGTTAATGGAAAACCAATTAATTAAAGTCCTACTGTCATCCTCCAAAGTAGAGATTACTTTATTTATATCATGATCAGAGTAGGAAAGCGTATTGTCGTCCGCATAGTTATAAAGATCACTATTATTTATAAAGTAGAAAATATCGTTTAAAAATATATTAAAAAGGACAGGGCCAAGTATTGAACCCTGGGGCACCCCTTTAGAAATATCTTGCCAGTTACTAATATGTGGGCCCACTTTAACACACTGTTTACGATTGTTTAAATAACTATCTATTAGATTTAAAGCAGAAGGAGATACACCATAGGTTTTTAATTTTAATATAAGTAGGTCATGGGGTAAACAGTCAAATGCTTTTGATAGGTCCATGAGAATGGCTGCAACATATTTATTTTGATCTAAAGCCTTTTTCCAGTCTTCAATTACCTTTAATAAAGCAGTTTGGCATCCGTAGCCTTTCCGAAAAGCAGATAAAAAAGTATGAAAATGTGAGTCAAAGAATTCGACAATTTGACTGTTTACTGCCCTTTCAAAGATTTTTGATATCATGGGAAGGATACTGACTGGCCGGTAATTGCCTTTATCAAGAGTGTTATTTTTTTTATGTAAGGGAACCACTTGTGCTTCTTTAAGTTTATCAGGGAATGTTGATGTTTCAAAGGATTTATTTATAATTTTAGAAATGGGTTTTGCTACAGCAGATTTAGATAATTTTAAGATTTTAGAGGATATTCCATCTTTTCCTGTAGCCTTTTTTATACCAATTTTATTAATTTCTTTATTAACAAATTCTTCATTAATGGGATTAAAAATAAATTGGTCAGTTTCAGTTTTATTTACTTTTATTGCTTTTATACTTGGATGGTTATCATCTGTTTTTATATTTTGTGAACCGATGTCTTTAGCAACATTTACGAAGAAATTGTTAAATGTTTCAGCTACTTCTGTTTGGTTATTTATAATATTATCATTTTCACACAGAATTATGTCTTTAGCAAAATGAGAGCCTTTATTCGTTAGAAAGGGTTTTATTGTAGGCCAAAAATGTTTACTTTTAGGACCACCTACACATCTTTC
>MJUT01058203.1:311759-336146 GCA_002080005.1 Gigantidas platifrons
TTCTTGGTCAAAGTTTTTAAAGCTCCTATATTCTACAAACTTTTTATTTATTCTAGGAATTGTTCCTTTGATTTGAACCGATATAATATTATGAACGTCGCTCAAGCCACAATTAAAGTTTTGTATATTTTGACAGAGAGTTGATCGATTTGTCAATATAACATCATTAAGAGTTGCAGGGGCACCTTTAGTAAAACAAGTAGGACTTTTAACAAGGTTTACAAAATCAAACATATCACATACATTTTTCAGTGGTGCTCCTTTATGTTCAGAGAGCATGTCATAGTTAATGTCACCCAAAATCAAAACATTGTCATATAAGGTGGAAATTTTATCGAAAGTATCAATAAAGTCTTTATTGAAATTATTATCATTAATTGACTGTGGTCTGTATAAGCCCGATATTAACCATTTTCTTTTGTTGACAAAAATTTCAATCATGATGGATTCAATAGTTTTACATTCAAGCTTGTTTTTCCTGTCGCAGGCTAAGTCGGATCGTATATAAACAATCAATCCACCGCCATGTGCGTTTCGGTCGGCTCTACAAAAGTGATAGTTGTCAATTTTAAATTGTGCGTCTGGGAAGGAGTTATCAATTTTGGTTTCAGCAATGATGAGCATATCAACTGTGTTGGTTGTTAACAGTTGTTTGATGGAACAGAATTTATATCTTATGCTATTGATGTTTAAATACGCACAGGTAAATGTTTCTGGATGTTTCTTTCTCTGTTCAGTAAGTTCATTGAAAATGTTGTATGTTTCGTTGTTTACATCGTGAGTACTAGAAAATGAACTTCCGGTAAGGTTAAAAACATTATCATTCGATCTGAACGATGTTTCACCAAAGTAAGAGTCTGTAAATTTTGGCAATCGATCGGTGCATGTTTTACAGAAGTATGTTTCGTTGGATTCTCCTAGTTTTGTATATTCAGAGATAGTTATTTTAGTGCATTCGATTCGATTTAGAATAAGCAAGTGTTCGATTTTAATGTATCAATAAAATGATTCAATTAAAATAATTTATAAAAGTACTAAAACTTTTTCATTTGTTTAATTGTTTCAGTTTACAATCATGTGTGTATTCACCGTAACACAACAAGGGACGTAACCACTACACTTAAAGTTGTCTAAAAGTAGTTCTGGCGGGAAAAAACTGATATTTCACGGATAAATCTCCATAATTCACACCTATCTATATAATAATACATGTTTTTCAATATTATTATTTAAATATTAAAATTTATAAATTTTATGAAAACTGAAATTTTTCGAAATTTTTTTAATTTAGATTTTTTTAAAAATATTTTTGAGTTTTGAAAATTTTGAAATTTTAAATTTTTTTGAAATGTTAGAAATTTTGAAATTTTTAGAAATTTTAGAAATTTTGAAATTTTTGAAGTTTTGAAATTTGTTGTCCAATGAAAAAATGGTTCGAAGGTCAGTTCAATAGTCTGTCGTGGAATTGCATAGTCTCTTGAAGACTATTGACGCGTCAATAGATCACAGGAGAGCAAAAAACGCAAAAAAATATCTTAAAATATGTAGTTACTTAATAAACAAGAAAAAATTTACAATTAGGTAATAAATCCATATATCAAATGAGAATGGATCCTTTCATTTTTACATTAACGTTTTCTTTCATCTATCACCGACAAGACTTGTACCAGACGTGGATATATGAGTAATAGGGCAGGTGTCTTATAAGACCTAGGCACTACTTACCCTTCGTGAGCACCTATGTTCACTCCTGTTTGTTGTGGTGTTCGTGTTTCTCATCATTTTAGTCTTCTGTGTTGTATTGGGGGTTTGTGTGCCCTTGTCCTTGTGTGGCAAATGTTGCCAGTGTCTCTGGATTATCTATTATTGATTGCCCCTTCGGTTTCCTATAGGAAACATAATCACGTCAACGACCAGAGTTGCATTTTCAGTTAAAACGGCAAGAATAAGAGGATTTGACTTCAAGACCCTAAAAATACAAACAACGGAAAACACCACAAATCAATGGTTCATAATCCAAATCCATAGATGAAATCGGAAGCAAACAGCAAAGGTAGCATTAATCTCTTCCAAAATCCTCGATTTAAAATGTGTTTAAGATGCTATGCTAATCCTGGATTGTTCAAGAAACCCCTCTTAGAGTTCAATATACTAAACTCGGTCACATGTTTCTATACCTGTCGGAGATATGTTGAATTTAAATTCCTAGCATGATCAAACAGTGAATATTGACAACAAAGCTATTATTTGAGACATTTGTTCAGCTTATTTTGGATTGTCTCTTGACAAGGTAAACCCTAGTTTAAGAAACCCTGATAATAGCTTAAAGATCTAGAGTAATATAAGCGACTATCTTGTCATTAAAGTCTATGTAAATATAATATAAAAATTTGATCACGCCACGATATAGCTGAAATACTGCTAAAGGTGGCGTTAAACACCAATCAATCAAGTGTGTTTTTTAAAGAAAAGCTTCAAGATACCAAAGGGGTAATCAGAAGCCGTAAATCTAAGATACCAAAGGGGTAATCAGAAGCCGTAAATCTAAGATACCAAAGGGGTAATCAGAAGCCGTAAATCGAAGATTGACAGACAAGACAATGACCACAAGTAAAAAGGACAAAAGAACAAACAACATCTACAAAACACTAAACAGAAAACTAAAGATCGAGCAACATGAAAACATGAACCCCATTAAACATGGGTGTTAACTTAGGTGCTCCGGAATGGTAAGTAGTTCCTGAATGAGTGAGGAAATAATCAGACTGTTATTACGACAAACGGAACATATCCGTGGTCCTTTGTGACACCCATACTCCGTAACAATTAACTAAGTCTGTGGCGACCATAAAACTTTCTGATGACTTTGACAGCTTAACCACTAAAAAAGCATCACCTAATGTATCAAAATGTGAAAGCAAACCCTGCATAACCATATTAACCCGACACTATATATAGAGACGAAATAAAACACATTATCACAACAAAAATAACATGTTTGATGACGACTTGAAAGATGTTCAAATTTACAATATGGTTTAATAGTATAAATAACACAAAAATTGAAGAAAAAAACAATACTAAACTATGTGATAAAAGTATCTGCAAAACCCAATATTTGATACGTATGCGTTCGCACGCAATAAACAGCATCATCATAACATGAAGAAGCAATCGAATACATTTTTGGGGTAGCCTTATAACATATAACAAACAGTATAATGGATAAAAAAAACCCACAAATGTAAAGCTAGTAGATGTAATATTGTAGAAGGGGAGATAACTGTAGAGATGTTCACTCAATTTTGTTAGGCCCACTTCAATTATATATGTAATATCACAACATAATAAATAACATGGTTGTTCATCAATTAAGACATATTCGAAATTAGGATATTGTTTAACTCATATAAATAGCAATAAATTATAGTACATTGCATATCTGTATATGTAAGGCCCAATAACGTCATAGATATGCGTAATTACACATTAAACAAAACCATGAATGCATGTACATGCTTCCAGTTTGGGATGATCGTATAGCTTGTTAAAAATTTCATCATGTGTTAATAGTTTTATCCTAATATTAAAATTAATTAGATAAAATACATGTATAATAAAAATGTTAAAATTGTAAATATGTTACATATATACATCTACATTGTATTTGGTAATATCAGGCAATATCAAGGACATAATCTGGTAATATCAGGCAATATCAAGGATATAATCTGGTAATATCAGACAATATCAAGGACATAATCTGGTAATATCAGGCAATATCAAGGATATAATCTGGTAATATCAGGCAATATCAAGGATATAATCTGGTAATATCAGGCAATATCAAGGACATAATCTGGTAATATCAGGCAATATCAAGGACATAATCTTAGCTTGCTGAAGGCGGGTGAGAGGACCATCGTGGTCGTGATCGCATGGTAGTTGGATTTACAACTACCTATGTAATCAGTGTCCATCACCACCTAAGTTGTGAGTTCGAATCCGATCATGGCGAGATGTACTCGATACAACATTATGTGATAAAGTTTGTCAGTGACAGGTCGGTGGTTTTCTCCGGGTACTCCGGTTTCCCCCATCAATAAAACTTACTGGCACAATGTAGCTAACATATGGTTGAAAGTGGCGTTAAACACCATAACTGAAGGTGGTCATTAGGAAGTATAAGTATAAACAGAGTACAGTATAAACAAACAAGAGGTCTACTCTAATCATATTGTACAGCACTATTTGTTTCTTAAAAAACCACATAGGTAGAGATCTAGTTTTATACACTTGAAATATACAAATATATATATATTAAGATGCAGTATCTTGTCACCGGTATCACTTGTTTAATGATATTTCAATATCGTATATAAAATCACAGTTATTGCTTCTGGAGCAGTACCGACCAATACTAAATCTAATATTATATTAATGTTCTCCAGACATTATAGCAATCGAAATTAGATGTTTGATGTATGAGGGAAAAGCATGAAATAACCAGAAGCCATATCCCGAAGACAATACAATGATTAAAAGAAAAAAGGACAAACAATGGTCGACAAAGCACTACATACAAAATAAAAGATGGAGCGACACGAACGAAAAACTGGATCTGATTTTTGGGCTTGTGAATGGTTGGTCTGGTGAAATGCAACACCTAATACGACTCAATGTTGTTAGTGTATCGTCTACAACAAATCCAGTAAACATCTAATATTTATTATTTTTTAGTAAGAATGGAAAAAAAAGATTGTAAACCTGAACAAATTTAACGATTAAAACGAAGGGTGTCTTTATTGGAGTAGAAATACTTGAGTTTTCACCCGTTTTTCAGTGTTACTCTACCTTTTTAGTTTTCTGTATATGGTTTGGTAGACATTTTTCCTTTTTCCGTTAAGCTATAGTATTGTCTGTCCTTCGAAATACGGCTTCTGATAACCCTTTGGTGTTAAAAATGAATTTGATACCGTTACTATTCACAGTAGCATTACATTACACAATGAACAGAAAATAAAATGTAAAAATGATGAGACCAACCCAAATGCAATCAGTATATATGAGTCTATTGGATAATAGAAAATAATAATTCTGCTGTATTAATAAGCTATCATAACTATTTTGATATAAGACGAGAAGCACGAATTTTCTTATGTGAGAGTGACTTATCATGTGACACACATATGTATTGCATATATCTTCTGTTATGTTTGAATTGTTCCTTGAATAGAGAGTGTCGGATCAGGGTCTGTTTGAACATATCCTCTGTTATGTTTGACATGTTCCTTGAATAGAGAGTGTCGGATCAGGGTCTGTTTGAACATATCCTCTGTTATGTTTGACATGTTCCTTGAATAGAAAGTGTCGGATCAGGGTCTGTTTGAACATATCCTCTGTTATGTTTGACTTGTTCCTTGAATAGAGAGTGTCGGATCAAGGTCTGTTTGAACATATCCTCTGTTATGTTTGACTTGTTCCGTGAATAGAGAGTGTTGGATCAGAGTCTGTTTGAACATATCCTCTATTATGCTTGACTTGTTCCATGAATAGAGAGTGTCGGATCAGAGTCTGTTTGAACATATCCTCTGTTATGTTTGACATGTTCCTTGAATAGAGAGTGTCGGATCAGGGTCTGTTTGAACATATCCTCTGTTATGTTTGACATGTTCCTTGAATAGAGTGTCGGATCAGGGTCTGTTTGAACATATCCTCTGCTATGTTTGACTTGTTCCTTGAATAGAGAGTGTCGGATCAGGGTCTGTTTGAACATATTCTCTGCTATTTTTGACTTGTTCCGTGAATAGAGAGTGTCGGATCAGGGTCTGTTTGAACATATCCTCTGCTATGTTTGACTTGTTCCTTGAATAGAGAGTGTCGGATCAAGGCCTGTTTGAACAGTGTATGTTAATTTTCTACTGTTATTACATGGTTCTTTAAAACAACATTTACACATGTCTTTGAATTCTTTTCTAAATTTCAAATTGAAGTAGCCGTATATGACAGGATTTTGACAAGTGTTTAGTAAGGCTATTATTATAGTGAGTGTAAACTGACTGGATGTTATCTGATTATAGTTAACTGCTAGAAAACTCAAAACAAAAAATGGAAGCCACATTACAACAAAAATACAGACAATTGCGGCAAACATTTTAACTAAACGCATCTGCTTTCTGGAGGATGATTCACTTCTTTGTGTACATGCAGAGTTAGACGATCTTCTCACCAAGCTATAAATTCTATAATAATTACATGTTATCACAATAAGAGGGATTAGAAAAAACAATACTCCCATTGAGGTCAAGTATGCATCTATATGGAATCCGTCCGGCCATTGTACCCCACAAAATCTGTATGTAACACCCGTAACAAGTAATGTCATGTCTGACTGTGCAAGAGCGACAGGAATAGGAAAGCAGGCAGCTAATATCCATATCAGTAGTATACAGAGCACTGATATTCTCCCTGTCATCTTCCTGTGGGGAGAGTACATAACACATGTGTATCGTTCAATACTGATAACCATCATTGTTAAAATTGAACTGATACCAGACAAAAACTGTACATAGGTTACCAGTTTACATATTGCATTGCCAAAGATCCAATGATGTGTGACCCTTGTTGTTGCTATGAACGGTATCCAAGATGCAAAGAGTAAATCTGCTACTGCCAAGTTTGAAATGAAATAGTTTGTCACTTTCCTCATCTTCGGACGTCTAAACACGGCTACAATTACCTGTCAAATTCAAAATAAAAAAGATTACGAAATCACACATTTCTAAGAAAAACAGACTGAACAGAGTTGTTTTTGTTCTAAATTCGATATTTGATATTTTTCTTGTGTTTACTCAAAATGACCATCGGTGGAAATAATTAGAGTTCAATCAAACTTTTATGTTTTAACGACCACTTTGTATTGAAATAGGACATAGTTACTCTTCTTTGGACGGAACGCAAATTGATGCCTCTAGTTTGGAAAGTATCACCTCAACCTGGTATGTAAAAGATAACTGGCAACACTTGTAATAGGCAACCGTTTGTCAGGAGTGATAGCTAGTAGTAGCCCGTTGCCTGTTGTCCCTCCTTCACTCACTATCTTCTCACATGATGCATTATTTACAAAGATGTTCGTGTCGTTTAATAGTAACACGACGAATGCCACTAGTGGGGCAGGAACTGCTAACCCTTCCGGACCACGTCAGTCTCGTGTTGTTCAATTTTAAGTTTTCTGTGTAGTGTTTTGTAGATCATTGTTTGTCCTTTTGTACTTTTTCTTTTGGCCATTGTATTCTATGTCCTCCGTTTTACTACTTCTGATTACCGCTCTGGTATCTTCAACACTTTTCTTATCGCACAAGTAACACCACCAAAATCACTTCTTTAGTTTCTTCAATCTAAGAACTCGTCCAAGATATGCTGCTTTGCAGCATCATGTCCTTATTGCAAAGCAAATTTATACGTCTTTGATTTACCTTTTTAAAGAGAGAGACTTTTAAAACACAAAAATTGAAAATATAGAAGTTGGACTATTTAATATTAAATAAAATCTAATAAAAACTATATTGGATTTCTGACAAGCACTGAAACACATTTTAGAAGGAGCACCAATCTAGGAACATCGTCTTTTTTATATGCGATTAACAATAATTACCATAATATTTCCTGTAAATGCAGCTATCATGATTATGGCTAAAACTGTCACCTCTAACACCGTTTGTCCTGTAATTAAATAAACAAAATATGTGTACAATTAAACGTATATCATCTCTATATAGAACACAGGCTTTGACCATATAATCTTCAACATGAATCTACAGTGAACACTATCTATCAAAGAGTAATGCGATGAAATCCATCTTCGGGCTCAATTCCTCATCCTAGGAGTCCCTGTATATCACCTCAGCATTGAATCATATGACCCACGTTCACCCACGTGGTCACTTAACCATGACCATTACATTTCCAAATAAGATATCTATCATTAAAAGATCTGAGGCCTCCATATCGTTATCTAGGGTAATTTTTCATTTTGTTATATTTTGTATTTAATTATTAAATGCATATTTATGTTATAAAATGTTTACACTAAAAGGTAGATATGCAATATTTATACCCGTAATGTTTCAATGGGCGCATGGAGTTCAATATAATTTCTGCAGCAAGACTATTTCAGTGTCTGCATCCAATATGACGGATTTCCTGTATTGAACAAAAGATCCTTTTACGCGCGTGTTCATATTCATATTGTCATATTTAGAATGCCTATTACCGGTATCTAATCTTCCTCTTTTTATTGTTTGTATTGATTTCTGTTTGATAAGATTTAACCCAAGTATTTTTTATTACACCGTCATTTCGAAACAAAGTGCAGTTCGACGTTGACAAAATGTCACGAGGATGTATCAACACTGCCTGCTAGAATCGTTACTGGTCTTCCAATATTTGCTAGTTCCATTCTAATTTATAAAGAGTTAGGCTGGGAATCATTGACAGAAAGAAGAAAAAGGAGAAAATTACAAATGTTTTATAATATTCAAAATAATAATGCACCCAGGTATCTTTGTGACTTAATTCCTCCAACGATTCAAAGTACAACCGTTTATCCATTGCGTAATGGAAGTGATATAATAATACCATTTTGCAGATTATCGATTACTTGTGACTCATTTATTCCCTCAACAATACGTCAATGGAATAGCTTAAATCCATCTCTTCGAAATATAGAATCTATTGCAAAATTTAAAACTGAATTAAGAAAACAGAAAGATATTAGACAAGTTCCTAAATATTTCGAAATTGGACCTCGAAAACTTAATATTGCATTAACCCAACTTCGATGTTTTGCTTCTTTCTTAAATTATGATTTGTTTCAAGTAAATATAATTTCAGATCCGTCTTGTCGTTGTGGGGCCAACCGTGAAGACTCGTATCACTTCTTCTTTGATTGTTCCCATTATGCAAATATGAAATATAAATTGTTTCACAATTTCAGCTGGCTACCTAATGACTGTGCTATAGACCTCAAGCATTTAACCAGTGGTAATCCTATTCTTTCAAATGAACATAACGAAATTATTTTTAAGCACGTGTTTGAATATATAAAGAGGTCTGAAAGGTTTCTTGTTTAAGTGGTTCAACAAATGAACAATCACACACACCATCACCACCAACCCCTCTCTCTCTCTTTCTCTAATTCCTTTCTTCATTCTCTGTTCTTCAATTTACACATATTAATGTAATACATATTCATATGCATGCATGCTCTATCAAATAATGTTGTAGCTTATTGTATATAGGAGAAGACTTCATAAGTTTGTTTAACTTGTGTCTTATCCTTTTTGCATATTTGAGCAAATAAAATATGTTTAAACTAAACACTGCCTCATTGTTGAAATATCGTCGTATGCCTGATGGGGTAGCTAAAATAGTGACCAGTATGTATCAAACATTCTATTATTTTCATTTTGTGCATACCGCCTACTATACGGTTGTCGACATATTAACCATAGATTTGGATGGACGAGATCATGATCTTACGCAAACAATAGCTATGATGGTCACGTGTTGGTGCCATCACAATCTTGTGTTTTTGTATTTATGATTTAAAGCTCTGATAAATTTCTGCTGTGTATTTGATGATGATATCTAGGCTTTCAGTCACTTTGTGATTGTACCGACGGTGAGATATTTTTTCGTTGCCTCTGCATTATGACTCCCCTTTATAGTTATATAGTGCATTTAGATTCTTATATTGAGTTGAAATCAACCAATTATTATTACACCGGTAATATTAGTAGATCAAAGAGCTCTCGCCTTTTAGAAGAGTACCTTTTACCTTTACCTTTACCATTTAGTTTTATAAATTCTTGATAATTTGATAGTAAAAGTCCAGATAACGCCAGATTCCGGTTTATTTACTTAAGTTACTAAATATATTGTGTCCATGGGTTTAAGCTATTTAAAACTAGCAAAGGCATGTTGTCATTTCATGTTTATCTCTTCTAAGCTAATAATAAAGTGAACTTTCCTTAATTTGTCGCTAATTAATTCTTCCATCAGGCTTTGTTTCAATTTAGGTGAGTGAGATATTCCCTCTTCACTCCGAGTGAATCTAGGGCGTACAAATATGACTTTGTTTCTCTGTTCGGTACAGCCCATCTGAAAGGGTCGTACAAATATGACTTTGTTTCTCTGTTCGGTACAGCCCATCTGAAAGGGTCGTACAAATATGACTTTGTTTCTCTGTTCGGTACAGCCCATCTGAAAGGGTCGTACGCTTATTATGCATGACGCATTTAATGTATAGTTCACCTTAAATAAGCAGTGCCTAATGTTTTATTTCAGATCCTATAATGAGAAATATTTTGTAAAAAGTGGTCGTAGAAGTCCCGTTACAAGGCAAAGTTTTCAGACCTTATCAACTGTACCCCCATTTTACTTAGCAATCAAAACGTCCATTCATAGGCCCACCCCAAAACCTGCTTTTCAACAAACTTGATTTATTGTTTTTTTTTAGGTATTTATGAATGTAGCGGAAGTACTGCTCAAGTCATGTTAAACATTAAGCAATTAATCAAACAACATTCCTTCTTTAAATAGGAAACGACTTGCAACGAAATCATGTCTGTAAATAACAATTTTTGTATACTAGTAGTTGTAAACTATACAAAAAAAAAAAACCAGAATATCATCAGTATAATTTTGTGTTCAACCTCAAAATGGCATTTTTTTTTTAAAACAGAGCAATATTTGTAATACTTTTTTTTTCTTTATTTTTTTAATTTCCAAAATGCAGTGTGAAGAATGCGTCCATATCTGAAATATTGTATATTGCCATAGATTGAATTAAAATGTTCGAAATAATCTCCAATTATTACCCACTTAAATTGTAATTCATATAATTTCACTCTAAGTTCTCAGCTAAAATTATTCCATTATCTATATATTATCTTCTAGTATCTTCAAACTTGTCTTATGCCTAATAATGTGATTGTCTTACCTGTCCATACCGAATCAAATTCTGATAAAAATGTGAACACACTCTTATTTGAAATTGTATCAAAAATGTCATTCCCCATATCGCTGTGTATTTTTTCACATTTAACTGTTGCTGGTCACACACAAGTGTTTATTATCTTCCGATGATGATTGACACAAGTATCTACTTATTAGTATTAATGATCACTGCTACTATTATAGTAATACATATCCCAGAGCACTCACATCATCCCGAGCACTCACAAGTATGGTCGTATATATTCACATAAGTCCAGTTGTTCTATTTATTTCGTTATGTTCGTATATATTCACATAAGTCCAGTTGTTCTATTTATTTCGTAAATGTCAAATAATTATATAAAATTTCATTAAAATCCTTTGAATCAATACTGACAACCTGTAATATGATTACCTAAGACCATGTTAAGTCCCTTGAAGAATTAAGTCAACAACAAGTCCTAGAATTATTTATTTCTCTGTGGTAATTAATACAATATCGTATAAATTGTACAAAGACAACGGAACATTTTAGGGTAATATCCAGCTATACAACAGCTTCTTGTGTACTTGACAAATATATCGAACATGAGAACTGTTTGGTTATTCATCAACGAGTTTGTTCGGGATCATAAATCGTTGGTTCTTGTTAGTTTTAAAAATATGATATATTTAACTATTATATAATATTTTGTGTTGTTTTCCTAGTCAGAACACTCAAATATCTCCATCAGATGTTAAGGTTTCTATCCAGGACCTCAGAACAGAACATTTCTGATTAATACCATGTTAAATATATAGTATGTGGGTGTGTAAGTAAAAAATGTTCTTGAACTTGATAGTATCCAACCGCTAACCAATATATGCAAATGAACGTAATGAATGAACTTGTAAGTGCCAGGATTTGTATATAAGTACCCACACAGAGTAAACATGAAGCATATTAACTTGACACATACCTATAAACACCTTGTAAAAAGTTAAACTATTCATTGATATAGGTAATTATGTATAAATAGTCTTCAATGTAATATTATTGTAAATTTGATATTAAAATAAAATGTAAAATATCAAAATGCTGGAGAAATAAAAAAGAAAAGAAGCATCAACTGAAAAAAATAAGAACAAAAAAAGATAGACTAAGAATTAGAACAACGTTTTAAAAATAACAGCTCATTAGAATTGGTGGGTTTAATTGTACTGTCCTTAGTATGAAAAGCTTGAAGAGGCCAAAAGAAAAACATCAAAGGGAAATAATGATCTACAAAACTCTACATAGAAACATCGAGCAACACGAGCCCCACTAAAAACTGGGGTGCTCCGGAAGGGTTATCAGTTCCTGCTCCACTAGTGACATCCGTCGTGTGACTGTTAAACGTCAAAAACATCATTTGATATGGAAATCGTGTTGGACGCCAATATACGTAAATAAGTACAACAGCTAACATCTTTGAGTCGGTGATTCTTTAATCAAAGAAGCATTAGCTACGATTTTGACCAAAAAAATTATATGTTTTGGAAATTGGTGAATAGCTTTAAAATGATGAAATAAATGTAAAAATTTCTCATTAAACAGCTTATCGTACCACTTTTTGCCTTTTGAGAACGAAAATTACCATCGATTGATTATTGCCTTGCAAGCAAATAATTTGACCTCGCTTTCTCCGTATGCAACTGACCTTACTAGTGACCGGTAAAAACGAATAATTTGTATTTTGTCGCTTATTAACTGCAAACTTGCATGGTTCTTTGTCCGTAATTAACGCCGACTAAAAGCAGATTCACAGAAAATAAGAAATAAGTGCATTGTTGTAATGATTTAATGACGATTCGGCAAACTCCGTAAACAATCAATGCCGATAATTAATAAGATGGCGTCCATTTCTTGATCGATCTCAAAACACGAGCAGTTGCACCTTTTCCCCCCGATGTGCGTACATTTCATAACATTTATAAGTTGCAGAAACACGTTTGATTAAGGCATCAATCATATCTGAAAGTCTTTATGGGTAACACAAATTTACGATTTTGGCAGATAATGCCCCTTTAAGAAGTAAAGTCTAGTTATTTTAAATGTAGATGTATTTCTACAACTTCCTTGCATATTATCAGACCTCTCATGAATACCATTGATTTATTTTATTGTTTGCAACTAATTTATTTTAACACTTAAAACTGTGAAGTTGTTATACCCTAAACGATATGGGTTTTATTTTATGCTAGACTGCCATCAGCTACAAGCAATATTATGTTCTACTGTTGTACTGTTAAGTGTTCTTTGTGGTCTTTTCTGTGTACACCTGTTCACAACCATGTCTAAGATTTCACTAAGATTTGTCCTTGTCTCCGACTCGTTACTGTTTTAGAGTTCTTGGTTGTGTTGGGGGTTATGTTTGTTTATTGGGATCACTTAGATTATGGATTGCTACTCTTTGTAACTTTTAATTATTAAGATACAAATGTATACCATTTTGTGTTCATTTCATTTTTTTCGGTTGTCCCTTATTTTATTTAAATATATGGAAATTAATCAGCTACAATGATACTAATGCCTTTCATTGCGGACACATGCATTTATAATGCAAACTATGCTGTGATAGTTACACTAGGTTAATGTTGGTGTAACTAGATTCTATAACTATTATCTAGAATGGTCATCTGATCTGCCTGATATTATTTAATCCAGATTCATTTTATAAAGATACCAACACCCGTGTTTATTGTTTTAGTTAATGTGATTTTGATCGCTAAATTAAGAATGGGATATACGTGAAGTGCAGATATCAAGAAGTACCGTGCATTTTACTTGAAAAGTGATGCTACAGTTTGCATTCGGCCATGAGTTTGTTTATCTTACGGCGACCAGTAATATGTATATCATACAATGACCAATTATATCATATACAATTACCACCTTATTATTGGAAGGTGGGCGTCAATAATTGTCAACCTGGGAAGGGTCGCTTCCATCAGACTTAGGGCTGAGTACAACGATGGTAACCACAAAGGCTAGGTAAAATCTTCTCCTAAAACAGTTATATTACCCTCTGTGTTCAGTGTGTTGTATATAGAGTATTTAACAGGTTGACAAACTTTGATTATTCGCCAATACAAAATTATTCCACAATGTCTACAGAAAAGGAAACGCCAGCTAAATATATTGATTCTACGTGTAAGTGTAAATTAGATGAAATTGCCCTGTGAATTCGTATTTGTGTGTTCAAGACTTTTCAGTTGTAGGTATCGAATAGGTAATTATAGTGATGAAACATACAGGAAGGTAAATGAATCCTTCTGGATACAAAAATTAAAAACTTCAAATAGACATACAATAATTGATACTTTTTTTTACACATTCAACTACATTTTAATTTTCCCCAAATGTATTGACTTTGATGTTTCTAATGTTTCTATATTTCCTATGTATGACATCGCCTATTATTGCGTTCTTGTCTTCTACTGAGGGGACTGTTTTACTGTAGTATTGTCTGGTAAGGTATAGTTCCCGAGCCAACAGCGAGGGCACAATTCTCCACGAGACAATTAACACTATAGGTAAGCTGGTCCCGGAGGGAAGACAATAATATGTTACACATATCATCTCATTCTGGACATAAAAGAAAAAAATCACCCTGTGCCGAGGTAAATTTGTCTGCGCTTAACATGTTTTTCATTGCCTTTTTTGTTTTTTTATGTAGTCTTGGTGTTTTTGCTGAGTGGATAAACAAATAGATAAACCCGTCTCAGGTTGAAGATTTTATTTGTGATCGGTTATTCAACAGGGTAATCCTATAGAGTAGCGGCGTAAATAATTTTTTAAATATTTAAGCCCAATTTTAAAAATTATACAATGGTGGGTCGTCCTAGAGCTCGAACTCAAATAGTACCTGCACAAGACGTACTTGATAATCAGACTATTCATACCGAGAAATGGGCACTGTTTCAGACATACCTTGGCCGAATTTCGATGGAGGAACTTCCACCGGAATGATGACAAGTTTAATGCACTTATGTGCATGTTGCATCGCTGACTTATATGTTGTATAACTTGATATGATTATATCATATTTTGTACTACTGATTGTGTAACAATATTATTTCATGTGTTTTGTCAATATATAACCTTTAAAATTGCTGTATTATTTTACGCCGCTATACTGACCGGCATACTGACCATAGTATAGGTCTACAAGCTATCCAATTTACGCCGCTACTCTATATGATTACCTTCAACAGTAGCAAGGATTTCTATACAAATATTATTTATAATACGATAACTTGGAATATTTTTTCAAAAATAATTTACAAGTAAATTATGTCAAATTCGTATTGGCATCAATTATTGAAAAGGGTCTATGTAAATATTTGTCATATTATTTACTATATACAGATTCACTGTACATGTTTAGATGAAGATACGGTAACAAAGAAATGAATACTGCATTTGTCTCAATCAATTGACAACTATATCTCACTGGAGCCCGTAAGTATAAAATATGTGTGTTTTTTTTTATAAATGTCAAAACATTCAACCTAATAGTGTTAAAGTTTGATTTTTAGCTGACATTTGAATTTTTTTTTTTTTTTTTTTTTGCTTCTCTCAGCGGCATTCGAATTTATGCAATTGGCACAATGCAGCACTGAATCGCTTAGCATAAAGACCAAGCATTTAGTCCGCTCTGCCAAATCCACTATATATAAAAACTTCAGAAATAACCACCTGGATAATTGATAAATTTTCACAAAATAATTGTTTTTTTTTTCATTGGAGTTATCTCCCATTGATCGTTTCATTTGTCATTTGAAGAACATTATTTTGTAATGCTTTTTGTCGTTAAAACATTCCTCTAAAGATTCACATAGTTCTGATCTTCTTATCATCTATTGCTATTTAAAACTTGGTTTGTTTATTTTCTCTAGTTTGTCTATAATGATGAAATTGAAATAAAAGACCAAAAGGGTTCATTCCATCAAGGATTTATATAGTACTATATAAATCCTTGATTCCATGACTCGACCTTTTTCTTCAAAGTTCCCTGGAAAATGTGATTAAAAACATATATATTACTGTTTATTACATACATTTGCCTTTGTTTTCTCAACATGCTTCTTTTAATTTGTGTGTTTGTATTTGTTCCCTTTTAAAAAACACGTGGGAATGTTTACACCGGAAGTCTATTTTTAGACTATGCTTGCGTCCATAGTTACAAAATTTACGCTAGGAATATTATTCCGCGTAATTAATATCTGTTGATTTAACTATAGTTTAATGAAAGAATAAAGCTTATTTCTAAAATATTATTAATAATAACTTTAATATTGCATTCAACCATGTATAATCAAAAATGAAACCTTTCTAATTACAATCTACTTTCTTGTGCGCATGAAAGATTATGGACAGTTGTTGTGTGGTTTATTGATGATGGCGGAAGTTTCAAGTAACGTGCCTCCTCAGCTTTCGAGGATGAGTACAAGTTCTTATTTTCCTACAATCCCAAGGACAATACCAAAAGCTGCAAGCTCTTATTCACAGTAGGTTTCAAATATATTCATGTCAAATTATACCTGATACGTTAAGATATAGGCAAATATAGATACAAAAAATGTATACTTGCCATAGATAGCATAGGCAGATGCATACAGCATAGCCTCATTAGGCTTTCGGTTAGACCAAACACAATGCCTATGGACACTTAAAGTAACATGTACTGATCATGTAGCTTTCTTTTGTTTCCTAAATTTCAGTTAATCATGTAAAAGATGCATTTCCTAATCAGAAATCAGAAATATTTTATTGGTTTGAAATCCATAAATAGAATTGTTACAAAAAAAACCAACAAAAACAATACATACTATACAAACATTTGACGTTAAAGTATACATATACACTACCACACACATCCCCTCATAAATGATTCTTGTAGTTATACTGGAACTGAGAAATGAAAGCTTACGTTTTTAGCAAAAATCTGAATGACTGATTATTGTATAAAGCCAAATGATAATTTTTATCTTCAAATATATCATTGCGATAGCAAGTAGCATTTTGATGATCGAGATGATGTTGATGTCAGCTTTGTACTAGAACAACATGTTTAAAGTCTGTGGGTAGGAATGTTGACCCACTTGGACATAATATATTATCCTTATTCATAGCCTACCAGTCAGATTGGGCTTTGCTCTAATGGTACTCCTTAATGTTGCATGTGTATCCGAGAAACACCAAATACCAATATTATAGTCTGTGGTTTTACCTAATAGGGGATTGAACCCACAATTTACCACACTTGAGGTAATCATGCTAACCAAGTTCAGGAATGAAACTGTATTAGATTAAAAAAAACTCACATTGTTTAGATTGTGCTAATAACTTGATTGAACAAGAACAAGCATAAACATAAAATCTGCGAAATGACATCTTCCAGAGTACATTTCTGATTTGAATATAGGATCAGTTTGTCAAAACACTTCGAAATTCTCCAAAGAGTTTTACTAAATATTAAATGGTAGATAAACTTCTGGTTTCTTGTTATGACGAAAATTTTGTATTCTATATTACATTTTTTGTATTCCACTCTTTATTTTTTTCACCTCTTTTCTACCGCTCTACTCTTTTTTTTTATTGTGATCATAGAGATACTGATTTGACCCATTTAAAGCGTTAAAAACTGACATGTAAAAAATAAAAACAAGGTCAGTTGACCCGTATTTCTCTTACTCCATGATTCTGCAGGCTTCACAGAAAAGCAACAAATACATGTGTAGTTAAATACCAATTTTATAGTCTGGTTTGAGCTGACAGAGGAGCTACATGTGTAGTTAAATACCAATATTATAGTCTGGTTTGAGCTGACAGAGGAGCTACATGTGTAGTTAAATACCAATATTATAGTCTGGTTTGAGCTGACAGAGGAGCTACATGTGTAGTTAAATACCAATTTTATAGTCTGGTTTGAGCTGACAGAGGAGCTAACACAAGATATACATTTGTGTACTACACTTCAGGTGAGCCTGCTAATCATTACACCACTGAGGTGGTTCAGGTTAAAGGTCAATATTACAAATTCTGAATTGACTTATGATAGAATATTGCACTCTTATCTTTAAAATAATTAAAAAAAATATCTCAATCTTTAGTTTAATTTAAAAAGATAAATATAAAAATGTTTATGCTTCGTGCACTGTACTTTTCTGAGTCCAGTTTGTATTGTATCTCATGTTTTTATTTGTACAATTTGTGAATATTTTTGTCCAGTTTGATATTATTATTTTTAATTTAAATTAAATTGGATTAATAATCACATTCTTGCGGTTATTTTTACAGATCAGTAAATGAAGCTCCATACAGTGCTTTGATGGGTGTGGTAGTAGATGGCAGATATCCCGAGAGGGTGAGTTTGAGTTTTATATTACTTAATTACCTATCATTTATATGATTTACATGTAATGTAAAGCACCAGGTTTATATTAACATTGGGTATATAGCTGTGCATGCAGGATTGTTTCTTCAATCTGAATGGCATGATACAACTTAAACTATAATAATATAAGAAATGAAAATAGTATTCATGTCCCACATTCCATCCATATTGTACTTAAATATACATCTATATAGAAACCTACATACATGTATCTGTACCGAATATTCATTTAGATTGGTGGATGCCAATTATCATGGTTCAAAGAAAAAGAGTATTTTTTGTGGATCCTTACTGTACCTAGTAGGTACATGTATACATTTTTGTACATGGTGACAAATATTTATTGTCAAATTCAAAAGTGGGCAGACAGGTGGCTTGTTAAATTTAACCCTAATAAAACTGAAAGTCTTGTCATTTCAAAGAAAAAGGACCCTGCATATCAACCACCTCTTATTATGGATCGTAAGGTTATTAAAACAGTCGAATCTCATAAGCACCTAGGAGTGCATATTTCAAGTGATGGTAATTGGCATGCTCACATTGACGAAATTTATACTAAGGCGTATAACAGATTAAACATGTTGCGTAGATTGAAATTTCGAGTCGATCACAAAACGTTAGAATCTATGTACTTCTCCTACATTCGCCCAATCCTAGAATACGCGGACGTAATCTGGGATAATTGCCCTCAGTACCTGAAAGATAGACTTGAGCAAGTCAATTACGAGGCCGCACGAATCGTTACCGGTGCAACCAAACTTACTAGTTTGGATACCCTTTTAAAAGAGTCAGGATGGGAATCCCTCGGGGAGAGGAGAACAAACCATAAACTTATAATTTTCCATCAGATGGTCAATAACGAAACTCCATACTATCTGTCGACCCTTGTTCCTCCGACCATTGACCAAATCCATCCTTACGGAACCCGTCATTCCGACCGCTTAGCCCCCGTTCAATCCTGTATGTCGTTTCATTATAATAGTTTTCTCCCATCTACCGTTCGCCTATGGAATGCATTCCCTAGTCACATCAAAAATAGCTCATTATCTACCTTTACAATGCATTTAAAGAATAAAAGAACTATTCCCAAGTTTTTCTATTATGGTAGTAGACTTGGACAAGTGTTACATACTAGAATCCGTACCGAAAGGAGTGGCTTAAGGGATCATTTATTCAAGAGAAACTTAGTTGACGATCCCTTCTGTACATGTAAACATATTGAGTCGTCTGGACATTTCCTGTTACTTTGTCCTCGTTATTTGATTCAAAGGCAGGAGATGCTTAGACAATTCTCCGGTGATGTCAATATTGAAAATGTCTTGTATGGAAATTCTTCGTTGTCAGACACTGAAAATTCTTATAATTTCAAGTTAGTTCAAAATTTCATATTATTATCAAAGAGATTTATATGGCTATATCTATATATTTTAAACTTTCTATTATCCTTCATTAATTGAATTTTGTCAGGAAATCTGTACACCTTATACATCTGATACTTGTGTGGTTCCAAGGGTCACCCATATTATATTATATTATATTATATTATATTATATTACATCACTATATAACATCAATTACATATTTATATTGATCAACATAAACCATATTGTGTTCAGAGCAGCCATCCATTATTTAGCAATATTTGTGGAGAGGAATTTGTAAAGGTACATACCTGTTTTCCAATCCAATATTATCATTATCAATAATCTGTATGTTTTGAATTTATTCTATAATAAAATATTGTTTACACTAAATATTTATTGATTTCTTAATGTCATTGTTTGCTATACGATCCACGAAATCCTCAGATATTGGTGTACCACGAATAATAATGAAATTCAGAATTCTTAGTTCATGCAACAATCATTTCACATTTATTTTTGCTCATTTATGTTACACAATTAGTAATTACTTTGTCTTTCATTCTTTTGAGTTAGCATTCTCCCATTGAGTGTATTAATTCTTGGATTCAAGCCACTAAGACTATAAAATAGGTATTACTGTTTCTCCAATAAGTATACAGCATTAAGGAGCAAGAGCAAACACTGGTTGACTTATTTGTAATCAGAATAATGTGTCTGTATGGAGTAACATTTCTACCTGTGAACTGTTGTTTCAGTGAGCTAGTACTATAACAATCCAACTAACTATGTAGGTTTAGTATAAAGTGGACATCATTATCCTCTCATCAAAATGTTTATTGTTCGTGCGATGATCACATGATATTGCTGTAAATTTGCTCACAATGCATTGGCATCAAACAACAATCACCAACTTGTTCATGATTGAATTTTTACATAGATGTGTTGTTAGGAATTGGTTGTGATTTAGTATATTGTAAACATTTATTTTTTTCACTTTTCTTATTTAAATACTGAAATAAATACATTTTTGTACATGTTTCATATAGCAAAATGGAGAAATAAGCAGACCCATTAACTATTGCAAATTTATTCTATGTAAAATTTTATCTTTTAGTTATAAAGGAAATCACTCTTGAAATTTTATCTCTTTGTATACAAAATGTATATATTTGGCAGTATAGAAATTAGATCCCACACGCAACCCTGCATAGTGACATCATTATTATTTTGTTGATATATGGTGTATTACATAATGATATTTTTTGTCAGATTATTTTACCTGTTGTATAATAAATAACAAGTTAACCCAGCATCATTAGATACTACTTATAGTTGACTGAAAAACATTAAACAACATGGACATAGTTCCTTAGTTTTCTCTTGGATCAATATTTGTCAGTGGTGGGTCGATGGAAAGTCAGGAAGTGGGGGGGGGGGTTGGAACTCATCCCTCTTTTTCCTAACAAATTTTAGTAGAATCTACAATAAATTGAAAAAATTCTGCTGAATAAATAGCCTGTGAACCCCTCCCCCATTTTGTGTCAGTGTTATAAATGAAGTCTAGACCTTTTCTGTATAATGTCATAACTGAATTAAATACATTCTGTTGACTGGGAGCCATTATATAAAACTTCACACCTTCTTGACAAAAGTAACTTTTTACCAATGTTTTCCTTTAAACTAAATTTGAAGTGTTCTCAATAAATGTGAAATGTTTGCTCAACAAATATTGATTTTCAGATTGGTATATGGTAGATATATGATATCAAGTGACAAGGAACATTTAATTGTTTGCCTTTTAAAGAAAATACTTCTGGAACTAATATTTATAATACACTAATAGGATTATAAAGTGTATAGGAATTGATTTTTGATATTGTGTGTATTGATATGATGATTTGTAATAATACTGAGTACACAAATTAAAGAATTTAATAAATTAGATTTTGTAATTTACATAATACACGTTTTTTAATCGTCTAAGTATACAAAATACATGTATCAACGTATATGTACATAATATTATTGGAAAAAAAGAGAATGGAAAACTTTTGGTTCTCATTTAAATATTGTAGTAAGGGGAGAATAATGAATTTAAGAAAAGGTACAGGGTTTGATACAGGATACATTTGATTTGTAATGGATTGAAAATCAATTAAGAAATTTATAAATTTTTAGGTTGATTAACAGGTAGATTAGTATATGGAATTAGGGTTTTAGCTTGGGGACATGCCTTACCCCCTTCAACTCCCTCCTTTGTACAAATAATTAAAAACAAAAATGATACATGTTGCATGTTGGTAAAATATATAATGACTGCCAATCATACAATGTTGATCTGATAGATTGATATATGTATAGTAACAATTTGACAGGTTTAATGAGTCACCTCAAGGTTATTAAATTAGTTCTTTACTGCAGTTTAATTTATTTGTTTGATAATAAAATTATATTGGAAATATAATTTTCATATAGTTATATTGACTTGATGTTTACTTAAAAACTCTTTAAGCAAGAGCATTTAAAGTTATTAAATATGATAGATTTTTATAGGATCATTTATTTTATGACCTTTTCTACCTATTTCACAGTAGAGGGATTGATTATTATTGATTTGCTCAATGAATTATTGTGTCGTTAAATGATCTTCGTTGGGTAGCGATAAACCTAAAAGTCTATCAATTGAGACACCCGCTGAATACTCATTTAATTTTCTGATCATTTAAACATCAAATTTAAAGCTTTTATCAGTACTTTAATTGCAATATCTCAAAACCATACATATTTAAAGGTCTTGTGATGAATTTACTCAAAACTGTAGGACAAAATGAAATTCTATATGTTGAAATATTGAAACTTATACAAATATTTGAAAGATTTGACATTGAATATTTGAATGCACAATAAATGATAGATGATATAACCTACTGTATTAAAATGTTGAGTATGTCTATACGATTAAACCTGATTTATAGGTTTCTGATCATAATTGTTGAATGAAATCTACATGTAACAGGAAGGTATGAAAATTACTATTTTTTTCTGGTAATTTTTCCCCCATGTTTTTGGTCAAGTTATTTATAGTACAAATGTACATGTATTCAAGGATTTATATAGTAGTCCTACTATATAAATCCTTGATGTATTATACTATGCCTAATTCGTAAGTTATTTTATTAACTAAAACTTGTTGGCTGAATAAACAAAATTAATTTATAAGCTGCCAAAACTAATAATCTTCTGCTTTATTACAACTGCATGTACATATTAAATATCAAAAATGCATGTATGGCCATAGAGCCTAACATGAATTATACAGGCATTAAAACCACAAATATGCCAGGGCCTGGGTGGGCGAGTGATTAAAGTCTTAAACCTCTGACAACAATATTACACCACTGATGTGAGTTCATAAACAGATGCCCATCTCAAGTGTAAAAGTTTCTTACCAGAGGTTGGGGGGAGGGGTTTCACTGACTATATGGGCTTTTCTACCCCAATAGAGCTGGTAGTCATGATAAATCAAAATGAAAATTGCAATTTACTGGTCCAAATCAAATTCTTGAATATATTTTTGTATGCATTTTTTGTATTTCTAAAAAAAAATAGAAAAAATTACCGGTTCGAACAAAGTTTTATGGGTCTTGGGCCGGGGGACTGCAATACATTGTTGTTATGCCTAATATATTTATTTATTTATATGTTGCCTTAAAGGACACAGTTTATCTGATCACATTACATATTTTAGTAAGGAAAAATATAACATAAACATAATGATGGTTCAGTTTTGTGTCATAAGTTTGATAATTATTAATAATCAATTCTTAATTTATTTTTAGCATGCCGTTTCTCCACGCTGTAGAGTTAGGAAACAAGTTGGTGACACGAATAGATGGCGTCTACCTGAATCACTGGGAAGTGACCTTCTTGGAAGTAGACAGGCTATTAGATCAATCAATATGCCATACAACAATAATATGATCAATATTATAACAGGTACATATCAGGCAACACAGCAACGTTGACATTTCAATATTCAATCATTTCTGATATTGTCAGATTCTCAGGGTACATGTACAAGTTTCAGTTTTTAATATGAATTGGTACCTTTTATGATAATTCACAAATTTGTCATATACTCATGTATTATGAAAAGATAGTTTTAAGCAGTGATGATCAACAATTCCACAAATATCAACAAAACAAACAACCACTTCTTTTTTCCAAATTATTTAATTCAAGAAAATACCATCACATATGGCACTGGAAATCCAAAAATGTGGCAAGGATGACAACCCTCACCCTAACCCTAACCCTAACCCTAACCCTCACCCTATTGATAATTGAATCTCCAATGACAATACAGATATAAATCAGCAATAAAAAGTTTCCACTTAAATGACCACACACAGACTATCACAAAAATAAAAACAACATAAACATGAACAGTACAATAGCAGGGTGAGATATACCTGTAGTAACAGGGTCAGATATACCTGTAGTAACAGGCTCAGACTTACCTGTAGTAACAGGCTCAGACTTACCTGTAGTAACAGGCTCAGACTTACCTGTAGTAACAGGCTCAGACTTACCTGTAGTAACAG
>MJUT01058203.1:336245-354258 GCA_002080005.1 Gigantidas platifrons
ACCTGTAGTAACAGGCTCAGACTTACCTGTAGTAACAGGCTCAGACTTACCTGTAGTAACAGGCTCAGACCTACCTGTAGTAACAGGCTCAGACTTACCTGTAGTAACTGGCTCAGACTTACCTGTAGAAGATACACAAATAAAACTGACCACCAACATATAACTGAAATATTGTTGAAAGTGACATTAAACACCATAATCCTAACTCCTAACCCTTAACTTAATTTGGTTAAAACATGTTTTGTGGTAAGGGCTAATAAATGTGCTTGCAGTTACCAAAAAAAAACAAAAACAAAAAAAACTTTATTGACATATAAATCAATAATTATTTGTGACAAAACCTATGCACATGTGATGGGCTGTCATGGTCGTGATCGTATGGTAGTTTGATTTACAACTACCTATGCAATCAGCGCCTGTCACCACCTACGTTGTGAGTTTGAATCCTGCTCAGTCGATGAGTACTCCATACAACATGTGATAAAGTTTGTCAGTGACTTGTGGCAGGTCGGAAGTTTTCTTGTGGTGCTCTGGTTTCCTCCACCATTAAAACTGATTGCCACGATATGACTGAAGTATTGTTGAATGTGGCGTTAAACACCATAACCTCTTACACATGCATTATGCTAATTAGTAAAATAAAGAAACAAGATTAATACATTCAAATGTCCCCTGTCGTCAGTTCCAATGACTGTTTTATAAGGGAGCCTGTATTTCCCAATTGCTTTGTTGTTGATTGAGAATGAATCAATTTTTTATTTGATTCTCTGTTATAGTATCAAAATTAAGGGAACTATAGATCCTCTGTTATAGACCCTCATTTTTGGCATCTAAGGGTACTCGTTGGTCAACATTAATTTACTACATTGTATTTTACAGCTGAGAGTGCACAGGCATCTTTGCACCTGGAAGCTGAGAAGCCATATGTATTTCGTCAGGTAGAAGATCGACCAATCACACGTTCACTGTTTACTAGCACTGCTGGTAGTAAACCAGGACAATTGTCCAGAGATTCTACGTTCGCCATGAGATCTACATCTAGATTGAGAGGGTATGAAAACTTAATGTACAAAATGAATTAGATGTTAGAGACTTCATGGTTGCCCATCAACCAGTCTCAACAAATAAGCTTGAGGGCAAACATTAATTCACTAAGAACTACGAAATCTTGTGCAATATGGAAAAAAAGAAAATATTGGAGCTTCAAATGTTCTTTGAAATGTAGAAAATTGTACATGAATAATTAAATACATAAAACAGTGTTTTTGCTGTTGTTAACAGTTCATAGATAGTAACACTTGTCTGCAGATCCTCTCACTCTCACTTATGAGTTATTCTTATCATTAAAGACCTTACAATAATAACTGTTATGAGGAAAAATTGAAAGAAGAGATATTTGAAACCCTGATGATGTTGAAGTGCAACAAAAATGGTCAGTGAAAGTAACTGAATAAATTCCTTTTCTTCACATCACAAAATGTTGGAATGACATGCCTTTCCATATTGTTCTATGAAATTTTCATATGTTATATGTTTGCAGTTTAATTTAAAAATTTAAATGTAATGTGTAATTAAATGCATTACTTAGCCAAGTTATTGTAATGAAAAATGTTATTTAATGCAATTATTTCGTAAGTGTAATCAAAATATAATTAAGGTACCTATTTTTTGTAATCTATAACCGCACTGGTGGTGTAATGGTTAGCATGCTTTCCCCAAGTATGGTAGATCTGGGTTCGAGCCCTGGTCAGTCATACCAAAGATTAGAAAATTGGTATTTGTTGTTTCTCCCCTTAGCACACAGCATTTAGGAGTAAGAGCAAATACTGGTTAGCTCAGAATCTAATAATGTGTCTGAGTGTAGCAACATGTGTACCCACAGGCTATTGTTTCTGTGAACTAAGACTATAAAAATCTAACTCAGCATATTGGTTTAGAAAAAGGCAAACATCATCCTCATCTCATCAAAATGTAACTTGTTCACACTGTGGTATACATTTGTAGCTGAAATATTGCTCATTTGGCATTAAACAATAATGACTTGCTCTCTGTAATATATAACTACAACAGTTTTCTTCAAATGTGATTGAATATGTGCACCTCCTATATTGGACAGATTAGAACAATTTAAAAACTTTTTTAATCACCTGCTGTAGAGGGCACCTAGTTTGTGTAAGCTGTGACTACAACAGTTTTTATTCAACATTATTCATACTTTATTTCAGACCAACACCATCTACATCAGCCCCTGTAAGAAAGTTTATACCAGCAAACGCCAGGCCAGCAACACCAAAAGATATATTTCTGTATCATTCTAAGAAAAGTCAAAGCTTTATTGGACCAGGTACGATATTTTATTTATCACTTCTATAAACTGCACAGATTGATAATCCAGTCAATATGACATACAGAAATCGCTAACATATTATTTTAATTGTCTGGTCCAAATACTTACAATAGTTCAAGTATTGTATTGAAAAGGATTTGAAAATAGACAGACAGTTTTATTGTGTACATTAATAACAAAACAAATTGTTGTCTTGGGATATTCTTAGATTGTCATCTTGTCATACAGAAGATATTTTACATTTGTATTTTATTTCTATTTTGTTACAGAAAATCTACTTTACAGTGTAATTTTATGGTTGACATAAAATATTTTCATTATAACCAAACTCAAGAGAGATAACTCTATTTTTTTACACTAACTTAGCATTTTGTAATAATTTTGATTTCAGATTTTTATGTACACAATTTTTGACAAATGTTTAATAATACTTCTCTCTACACTGCATATCACAATTATGATGTATAAACTAGTGCATTATTTTACATTTAAGTCATATTATATGGCAGTTTAAAGAAAATATAGGTTATTTCACTTACAAATTTACATTAAAAAATTATTTGAAAAAAACTGCATTTATCACATCCTCATTTATAAATAGAAATTGGCATAGCAATTGATAGTCTCAAGTTTCTAGAAATTCATTGTGGTATGGATGTTGTCCTTGCATTAAGTTTTTGTCTGTTCACTCTAAACAGTGGTCAAATATAAACATGGGTAAACCTGACTACCTAGACAATGAACAATAATATAATACCCAGGTGTGTTAATTTAGGAGTAAATATAGCTTATGAAGCATTTTCATGGCAACATTTGTGTTAAATTGAAAAGATCAAATCAATGTGCTTTATGTTAACATTACGTGAGACGGTAGAGATATGGATTGAGGCATGCTTCATTGTTTTAAAGAAAAGAAATATATGGTTAAATGATTTTATTTAGCAGATTCTTTTTTTTACCTATAACATTGGGTGGTTCAAATGTTAACTTAAACTTCTGACCTTAATGGTACTAAAAACATCATTTAAAACAGTGACCAACTTAACAAAAAAAACCTATAAAAGTGACATCACGGATTAAATAAAATTCTTATAACTTCTAAAAGGGAGAGCGTTTACAATAGACTAAGCATATCGTACTGTTATTTATACAGGTTAAGTAAATGTATTTGAATATTAAAATATTGATCCAAACATTTACAGTTCAAAAAATTCCTGACCATGGTGAGTTTAATGTATGTTGATGTATGGTAGCTGGTAGTTGTGTTGTAGACTATTTATAGATATGATGTAATAGGCATGGATACAGACAAGTGTTTGTATTTACTGTTAAATATTGTCCTAAAGTTGCAGAGACTATCAATTTTATTCTTTTTTTTAAGTCAAGCAAGCCACAGGTGACTTAGCAGGATGATTGCTTTCAGGGACACCTTTTCTCTCAATATTTTTTCTCCATCTTAATTTCATAATATGTCACATAACGTGTAAGATAACAATTTGGAATGGTAGTGAGAAGTACTTAATAATCGCTGGGTCTGATACTAGTAAGAGTACAGATACATTCTGGGATACAAATGATAATAACCACAATATTATTTAAGAAATTCTTATTTAAATCCTAGTAAACAAACAGGGTATAAAATGTTGTATTCTACTTTGGACATTGAAGTATAATCTGTATCCATGCCTGTATTTTTATCTTTTGTTTATAATATTACATTTGTATGTAGAATTGTTTATTATGTTATATAGAAGTATCAGTTCCTATTCCTTGTTGACCTATTGCTATTTTAATATAGAATAATTGCTGGTAGCATATTAAGATCTAAAACAATAACATCTATAAATGTATATAAATCAACAGTTCTGGCTTAGTTGATTTTCAAACAAGATTTAGCATGTTTAATAGGCCATTTGAACATTTCAGACTTGATTCTAAAAATGTACATGTTTACATGTTTTACAGGAGTTATTTCCCTTTAACGTGGATGAAAGGCTCCCTTTTAACGTAAAGTTCAATTAAAAATAACATACATTTTTACTATGATCTGTACAAAATTGTATTGTAGTAACAATGAATTTTCTATTTGCTATCAAATAATTCTCTAATTTTGTTCAAGATTCAAAAATATTTACAAATTACATTTTTGTATAAGAAAATTATACTTAAATCCTTTCTCCACTTCATTGTTTTTGCATGAAACAGATATTATGTTGCTAGCCAAAAGGGAAACGTAATAAAAATGTATATGTTAGAATCAAACCAGGAAAGTGCAAATGGTCTATTTTATAGCTTGTTTTATTTTTTTTTAATGTAATTTAATGTTTTTTAGATGCCCGCATATGACTTAAAAACATAAAGTTTGATTCTTTTGGTATAAACATATTTTATTGGTATAACTGACATATATAAACAGAACAATAGCAATTCTATAATAGGATTCAGAAACAAGCAAATATTGTATCTGAATGCTATTTGATTCTTTTAATTAAGATATAACCATCAAGAAGGTCTGGTGATTACATAAGATTATTTCATTTGTAGATTCAGAATATTTTGGTTCAACTGGGTAAATTAAAGCTCTTAGTATTATGTTAATATTAGATTACTATTTCTTTTCCACATTCTGTATTATTTAAGTTGTGTGTTGTGGTATACAGGCTCGACACCATTAGATGAGTTTATTCAAGATTTTTGCTTTCTGGAAATATGACCATTTATGTTGATTGTATTAATGTGACACTATATGTCTTGCCACAAGCCTGGTTTGTTTCTATCTTCATTGTTAAATTATACCTAGGATCAAAGAAGACCTCATTGTGACTGTGAACAGAAGGACAGCTATCAAAGAGCTTTTTGTTTAACTTTGATTTTTATGAGAGTTTCAGATTAATTTTCTTTCTTCTTCATTTGCTTCTAAATTCTTTCTGATTAAATATTATATGTTTATTATTTATTACATTGTAACTAATCACGCTGAAAAAAAAAACAGGTTCTTATCCAACCACAAAAATAAAACAGTTGTTAGCCTGGTAAATGTATCGATTTATTCAAAAATTGACACAAAATCTTCTCAGTGAAACATTAGCTTACATGTATGTTGAATTAATAACATTGAATTGTATTAGTTAGATACAATGTATACATATAAGTTGGTATTCATATAAGTTGGTATAACTTGCTGTCCAATCTTAATATGTACCTGTATCTATTATTCAATATTGTTTTCCAGGTTACCTAGGACCATTGTCTAAATATGGTTTGTTCTTTTTCAAACAGGATTATTTTGGTTGTGTGATTTAAGTGTGGAAACCCAAGTTGAAAATTAATAGGTTAAGATATATAGAATCTAACACCGGCAAAAGTGCAAGACAGGGAAATCTTACCCGAGGGTGTCGGAGATTTCCCTGTCTTGCACTTTTTGCCGGTGTTTGATTTTATTTCTCACTTTTATCAGCTGTTACCTAATTGTTTTGTTTACATTCCCGATCGAGCGTTTTCCCGCAAATTTTGTTTCAATTTATTCATCGTGTCTTGGTAGTATTTTAAATGTATTTCATAATAAAATACAATGTATTTAATAAATATATGATAAATGTAACTCAACACTACACCTGTGGCTGTGAAAAAATATTTGAATTTGGTCAAAGGGAGGTACGTTAGTTACTAACAAGGGAGAGCACTCTATTATTTACTCAAAGTAAACAAACATTGACTTGAAAGTCATACACCGTGAAACATGAAAGGTGCACGATAGTTAAATTATTAGCTAGCAGAATAGTATACATACATTAATTTAAAAATACTTATGTAATAGAATCGTGGTTTTATTTGTGAAGCATGGAGAACTGGGGGCAGTTGACATAAACTGTACAGCATGTATTTGCCGGTAAAACGCACGTGATTTTTTTGTCTTGCACTAGTGCAAGATAAGACAATCTCACATCGCTAAAAATAGGAACTGGTCTGTCTCAAAAGTGAGAAAATGCATGCTTGTTAGATACCACGTAATGACTAATATTAGGAGCCATGAACATACCTGCCAACTTTCTTAAATCTTCTGGGGATTTTTGCATGCCCATATTTTTAACTACTAATTTTGCTGCTTACTTACTTAACCACATAAAATTGCTGATACTCCTCAAGTTATTTGCATTTCAAAATTTAATAAAGTAATTGTTGAACTAATTTTCAGGAAGATTTTTATTAAACTTTTGACCATGTAATGTACTTGATGATTTCGATGTAAATTTCCCATATATACATGTAATAAATACATGTATGTGAGACAGAAAAGTTGAAAGATTTCTTTTTTTATTTGTTAATTTGCATCCTTATTTGAGGACATGTTTCCATCATCTGATGATCTTATATTTTCTAATTATAAAATTGAATGGTGTTGTGATGACCATGATCATATGTTAGATGGATTTACAACTACCTATGCCATCAGTGCCTATCACCACTAAAGTTGTCAGTTTGATTCCCTCTCATGGCGAGGTGTACTCAGATACAACATTATTTGATAAAGTTTGTCAGAGACTTGCTACACTAGTGGTTTTCTCTGATATTACAGTTTCCTTCAATAAATGTACTGCTACAATTGGCAGGTACATATGTATATAGGAAGATGTTCACACTAGATGATATCAGTTTAGCTGTGACTTAACATTAGAATTCAAAAGATATATATATATATTTGCCAACTAATCAAGCATGGAATCTTTTCTAACTGTTTCATCATTTTATACAAAGCCTAAATTTGATATATAAAGTACATACTTGTAGGTTAGAATGAACACCTCTCTATTGTACACTGAAGAACAATACGCTTGTTTATAATACTAATTAGTATGGATCTCTCCACACACATGCATGTACTGTAAATAATACAAATTTTGGTTTCTATGCAACTTCAATATTTGTAGCATGTTGCATGCCTGAACTATTTTACTAAAACAAATAATAATATTTCTATATTTAGTAAAAATTAAAATAAAATAAAATTTAATATTTCATAGTAAAATAATCCAATAATGCTTTTGAAATGACAATTATTGCTTATAATTATGAAATATATTTCTGTAATTTAAAATCTACCCTAATTATTTTCCTAATTAGTAAATAGATTCATAGATATGAATTTGTTTCGCACCGGAAATGGCGTTTTGATTTATTGGTGTTTAAAGCCAAGAATGGTGTTTTGAAAAAGCTAAATTTCTGTATTTAAGGTATTGAAAAAAAAACTAAAATAATATTTTAATTAAGACATTTCTTTACATTGTAGATGTAGTGTTGAAGTGTTTAGGAATGGATTGGGAGTTACACCGTCCATTTTTACAGAAAGCAACGGTTTTATCAAACTTACTGAAGACTGCTGGTGATCCAAAGATGCAGAAATACTATAGGAATCCTGCTTCAGAGACACTAGATACTTATATCAAGAAAAATAATGTCTACAGTAATGAATATAAAGATATAAGTAACAGGTATATAATCAGTGTTAACACAAATATGGTAAAATTAAATGATATAAAGTTGTATCAGCCTGCTAAGTAACAGAATTATCTCCCTTAGATGTATGATAATAAAGAGAGGCTAGCTTATCATAATATTTGCCATTACACAAATGACTGTACATATGTCAATGTACATCTAGTGTAAATTAACTGGTATATTATCTTTATTTTGCACCATCTTTATTAGAGCGTAGATGGCTGAGAGGTTATGGTCATAGACATGTGACCACAAGATTATTGCTATTGAAGATAGTGCTGGCCTAGATAACCATATAAAGTGTGGAGGTTTACATACAGGTATTCACCTATCAGTTCATTAATACTGAGCTGGCTTTCACTGCCTGTACTGGACTGGTGTGAAGTAGAGCCAGTAATAAGATTTAAAAAAAAAATCATTCTTGTAATAGTTTGATTTCTTTAGAGAAAAAAAGAGTTCACGAAAAAACATAAAGTAATATTGACTGAAGACAAATTATAGACAATGTTATATGTCCATCTCATGATTCACGGAAAATATATACAAACAAAACAAGTCAAGAGAAAGAAAATTAATGATCTACTTCACCCTTCAACTTGTAGATTATGTCGGAGGTTACACATGACAATTGTAAGAGGTTAATACTGTGTACATGTTTCATATGAGGAGACAGCAGTCTTGAATGGTTATAAAGATCAATTCATAAATAATGATCATAAAGAACAAAAATAACCCATCAGCCCTGTCCTCTATGACTAAGTATGAATATGGAGAGATATTATGGTTCACAATATCATTTCACTAATTACTATTAAATACTTTCAACTGCTCTAAAAATGTTTATAACTAATGAAGGAAAATGCTACATTATACTCAAGAGGAGATATATGGACTGATAAAACTTTATCCCAGACCCTTTTTTTGTTGAAGAGCCTGTACCAAGCCTGGAGAGTGTGTGTATATGTGTGTTGAGGGCTGACAGTGTGTGTATATGTGTGTTGAGGGCTGACAGTGTGTGTATATGTGTGTTGAGGGTAATATTGATTTGCCTCTGTGTCTATGATTATCGATTGGATTTTGGAACTGTTCTGACAGTGTGATATTTTGGAACTGTTTTGACAGTGTGATATTTTGGAACTGTTCTGACAGTGTGATATTTTGTAACTATTTTGACAGTGTGATATTTTGGAACTGTTTTGACAGTGTGATATTTTGGAACTGTTCTGACAGTGTGATATTTTGGAACTGTACTGACAGTGTGTTATTTTGGAACTGTTCTGACAGTGTGTTATTTTGGAACTGTTCTGACAGTGTGATATTTTGGAACTGTTCTGACAGTGTGTTATTTTGGAACTGTTCTGACAGTGTGATATTTTGGAACTGTTCTGACAGTGTGATATTTTGGAACTGTTTTGACAGTGTGATATTTTGAAACTGTTTTGACAGTGTGATATTTTGGAACTGTTCTGACAGTGTGATATTTTGGAACTGTTTTGACAGTGTGATATTTTGGAACTGTTTTGACAGTGTGATATTTTGGAACTGTTCTGACAGTGTGATATTTTGGAACTGTTCTGACAGTGTGATATTTTGGAACTGTTCTGACAGTGTGATATTTTAGAACTGTTTTAACAGTGTGATATTTTGAAACTGTTTTGACAGTGTGATATTTTAGAACTTTTCTGACAGTGTGATATTTTGGAACTGTTTTGACAGTGTGATATTTTGGAACTGTTTTGACAGTGTGATATTTTGAAACTGTTCTGACAGTGTGATATTTTAGAACTTTTCTGACAGTGTGATATTTTATAATTTTTCTGACAGTGTGATATTTTGGAACTGTTTTGACAGTGTGATATTTTTTGTTTTTCATTTTATAGTTACATCATATTTGTAGGTACGTACCTACAGTACCAAAAGATGATAAAAGGCCTCTTAAAAAAGAAACATATATTCTTTGTTTGCCTAATTGTTATTTTGTTGATTTTAACTGTTATGTGATTATTATTTTTTGTTGTTGCAAATTTCAGACTCAGTATGGTAGAAGGAGGAGAAGAAGATGAAGGACCTAAACAATTAGACCACCCAGCTCACACATCTGAGAAGAGGGTTAATAGTGTAACCATAATTAAACTAGATGTAAAAGATCCATTGCTTACAAAAACAGGTAAAACCTAAAATAAAAGTGTGATGGTGTCTTATTACTGGTGTCCTTAATTTACACTTTGAGATGACTCATCAGTGGTGTAATGGATAGTGTGCTTGACTCACATGTGGTAGACCTTGGGTTCAATCCTATGTCAGGTCAAACGAAGAACCATAAAATTGTTAAAAAAAAAGCTGTCCTACTAAACATGAAACATTAAGAAATGAGAGAATGTTTGGCTCAGAATCAGGATAATGTGTCTGAGTGGATGACATGTCTACCTTGTTGGCTGTTGTTTCAGTGAGCTAGCATTACAAAATTCTAACTTGGCATGTTGGTCTAGTACAAAGCATACATCATTAGCATCTTGTGGAATGTTTCTTTTTCCCATCATTACATCGCTGAACAATTGCTCATTTGGATTTGTATTGTGTTAGCTCACTGAAGCAACAGTCCACATGTCTACCTGTCTTTCTTCATACTACTTAATATTGCTTGTTGAGCCGGGATTATACTCAAGATCCACAGCACTCTAGCGAGAAAGCAAACCATTACACTGCTCTGGCGGTCTATTAAATTATGAAAATAACAAAACAAAACAAAAGTAACAAATGTACATTAAAAACCAAAGAGACAATATAAGTGAGTATTTAAAATTTTCTAAGAAGAAAAGAAATACAAAGTTTGAAAAAAACATGTGACTTTTAAAATTTAAAGCATATAGCAATATATATAGCCTTAAGAACTAAAATGAAATAAAAATGTTTGATTTTTTTAAGGTATGGCTGTGGCTCTGGGTAGTCTTTACCACGATGAGATAGACATTGATATAGAAGATGTTACCAATGTTTTAGCTTCATCAACACATATAGGTTATAAAGCTTTACAGGAGGGGTAAGTTATGTATATGTTAAGTTTCATCAACACATATAGACTATAAAGCTTTACAGGACGGGTAAGTTATGTATATGTTAAGTTTCATCAACACATATAGACTATAAAGCTTTACAGGAGGGGTAAGTTATGTATATGTTAAGTTTCATCAACACATATAGACTAAAGCTTTACAGGAGGGGTAAGTTATGTATATGTTAAGTTTCATCAACACATATAGACTATAAAGCTTTACAGGAGGGGTAAGTTATGTATATGTTAAGTTTCATCAACATATATAGGTTATAAAGCTTTACAGGAGGGGTAAGTTGTTATGTATATGTTAAGTTTCATCAACACCTATAGGCTATAAAGCTTTACAGGACGGGTAAGTTATTTATATATATATGGGGTCTAGGACAAAAGCCCCCCAGACATAAGCCCCCGGACAAAAGCCCCCTAAGATAAAAGCCCTCCGACAAAAAGCCCCCCAATAATGAAAAGTATCAGTTAATGTTTTTTTTTGTGTCATATGTTTTTTTTATACCCCGCAAACAAAGTTTTGGGGGGTATATAGGTTTCACCCTGTCTGTCTGTCTGTCCGTCCATCTGTCTGTCCGCATAGAGGGTACATGGTTTGTCAACGCAACTCCTCCTAAAGTTGTTATGCTAGGAAGTTTTTATATTGCAGATCGTTTGTGCATACATTAAAGATGTGCATGTGGTAAGGATTTTGATTTTCATGAATTTTTACCAAAAATATAGATTGCTGAACTTAGTCTTTTTTTGGTGAATTTGGCTACAAGGGTACATGGTTTATCCGCGCAACTCCTCCTACAGTTTTTACGCTAGGAAGTTTTTATATTGTAGATTGTTTGTACATATATCAAAGATGTGCATGTGGTAAGGATTTTGATTTTTGTGCATTTTTACTAAAAATATAGATTGTTGAACTTAGCCATTTTTGTGTGAATATGGCAAGAAGGGTACATGGTTTTTCTGCACAACTCCTCCTACAGTTTGTAAGTTAGGAAGTTTTTACATTGCAGAACATTTGTACTCATATCAAAGATGTGCATGTTGTAAGGATTTTGATTTTCATTAAATTTACCAAAAAATATAGATTGTTGAACTTAGTTATTTTTTGGCTGAAAGGGTACATGGTTTGTCCGTGCAACTCCTCTTACAGTTTTTATGCTACAACGTTTTTATTTTTGTTGAATGTGATTAAACATTATAATTTGACAAATAATATATTTTCTGTGTAGACTTAGTTTTCAATAATCTTGGACACAGTCAGAGTGAAGGGGGGGAGGGGGGGGGTATTAGTCCCACTATCCTGTTCCCATTTGAAATCACTTAACCAAACACTTCAATTTGTAAAAAAAAATAGGCTGTGATCTAGATCTGTAGTAAAAAAAAAAATGGCCCAAAATGTTAAATAACCAATGTCACTGTATGATGAAAAAGATGAACCAATCTCTGTCACTCTACAGGAGGAAGAGTCTATATTTCCCTTTCTGAATTTGATTGAAGAAGACAGGAACCTGCAAATAGAAATTGCAAATTTATTAATCAATCGAGTGGACAACTATACACCCCACCCTCTTAATCTGGTATTTCTATACATGCTATAGCTGAAGAATTGCTGAGAATGGATCTTTTATTGTTTGCTTATAATTGTTTTGGCTTTTATCAAGAGGAGATTTTTTATACTCCCATAAGAAAATATATCAAATGGCTAAAATTGTTTTACTATTTTATTTATTATTAATTTGATTGAAATGAAATAAATGAGCAAATGAATTATAATTTTCATATTAAGTTATATTAAAATATTAACTGAAAATCGAAAATTACATCAATTGTAAGCTTTAAGGGTGGTCAATGTTTACTCATAATACTAGCTTTTAATCATTTACAACTGCAAGCTATTTGGATGACATTTTTTTATTGACGTCATGGCATTAGACTTTATAATGGAATACTGAAGCTTGACCATGATTAGTTGATACTGGAAGTGTCCAATCAAACTTGTTCTGATGAAGAGTCAAATTTCCTGTTTATTTTCATGGATATGCCCTAATGATATGACTCTATTTTCATATAATCACCTTTATGTTCAAGAACACATGACAATGACAATGTATAGGCATATCAAAGACCTTTAAAAAATATCATAAAAAACAATATATTTTATTTTTCAGATGTGTAAAATTAATGTTGGGAAACATTTCTTACAAGACTGTGTGTAAATATCACCATGCTTGTACCAAGGTAAATAAATATATTATTTAATAATTTATGAAATGCATTTACATGTTATCTGAATATTGAAATAAAAAAACAAATGCTGTAAATTCAGAAATTAATGCATGCATTTTTTCGTGCGATTTTGGAATAACAGCTATAATGTAAAAATTAAACACTAGCTGTGATATTTGATTATTTTATTTGCATGCTTCCTACCATCTTAATATTTCTGCTATATCGTTGCAAGTTGAATTTTTGTTGATTTTTGTAACCAACTTCAGTAATGCAAAATTAAGTTAGAGTAGATAGTTACGGATTCTAGAAATCTTGAGTGTAAATTCCAACGTGAAAGAATTAGTGTTTTTTATAGTCTGGTCTGTCAAGTACTTTAATCATATTTTCTCTTTTGTTTTCTGAAAACTTTTGATTTTTCTACATAGAACATGTAATGGAAACAAACTGCTATATAAAGTAAATAAGTTTTGATATATTTTCAGTAAATTATGGTACTAAGTCGAATATGGAAATATAAATGAATAAAACACAGTAATTGCATTATATTTTTGTTTTCAGCATCAACAAGAAGAGGTTGTTATAGCATGTGAACGCTGGTTAGAACTCAATCTATTACCTGAGGTACAATATTATCTATAGGGGACATTTTGTCAGTCTCTCCATCAATCTAACATTTATTCTTAGCACGGTCATGGTCTGGTGATTAAGACAGGAAGTGCTAATAATAGCATCAATCAAACTTTGTACCACATCTTTAACAGTTGTGGAGTATCAGAATGATAATGATAAATACAAGTAAAGTACATTATTAATAGAAGGTTTGATACAATTGACAGGAAATGAATAACTTAGTCCTCACAATGACATCAGTCTTCCTGCCTTAGACCAGTCAAACTTTGTTTGGATCGGTAAATTTTCAGTTATTATTTAGAACTGTATAAAAATAAATGCAAGAATTTTATTTGGACCAGTAAATTAAAATGTTCATTTTGAGGACTGAATTGACCTGTAGATTTCTACAATTAATAGTTATTCTACAGTGCTTCCTTTGGAAAACTTACTTTCATAGTGTGAAACTACTGATAATTGAAATATAGCCTCATTCTGATTTGTTGTTTTTTTTCAGTTGGCCCATCAAATACAACTCAGAGAAATGACAATGGAATTGCTCCAGAAAATACTCAAGTCAAATAGGTATTTTATCATTTAATGAAAATAATTCTTTCATATGTTATAAAAATCAGGTGTAGGTGTACCTGTATTTTTGTCATTTTCAGTATATTTCCTTATAGCATTTAACAGAACAGATTTAAGAAATTGCACCATTATTAAATCTAATTAAAATTAAAAATGGGTTGGATCTTTTTCTTTTCTTTTGACCATGCAGTCATATTTATAAAAGACAGTAAATACATATTTGCCAATCGGACAACAGCTTTCAGCATGAACCTGTTTTGACAAAAACATAACAGAAACAATGAAGATTATGTAATTTCAGTTAAACAGGTGAAAATCCACATAGTACAAATTAAGATGTAGGACTCTTATCTTACTGGCTGTTCCTACAACTCAATCCTAACTTAGACACAATGCCTTCTCACAGTACAGTATTTTTATTTCTCTGTTTTTATTTGACAGGTTGTATGTTCCCAGTGAATACACTGTGTACAGGACTCTATCTTATTGGCTGTTCCTACAACTCAATCCCAGCATACAACTAATGCCTTCTCACAGTACAGTATTGTCTTACTTTAACAGGTAATATTTTAATCAAGTTACAATAAGATCCTAATAACTTATGTTTTGATGAATGGCTGGATGGTGAAGATACCAAAGGTGTAATCAGAATCTGTACATCGAAGAAGACCAAACAACACAATGGCCAAAAAAAAGGACAAATTACAAACAGCTATCTACAAAACATGTACATAAAACTAAAGATTGAGTAACACAAACCCCATTAAACACAGAGGGTTAACTCAGTAATGAGTGGGTCATGTTTATGACACACTACCATATTTAGCTCACCTGTCCAAAAGCCACATGGGAGTATGTGTTATCATGTAACATTTGTTATCCATCTTTATCAATAGCTTTACAGATAAGAAAAACTCTTAAAATTGCTGCCAAATTGTCTGTATATCATGTTTGAGTATAAAGATAGTTTATATAATATTATTTTGAACTCCATCTATGATGACCACAGTAATTAAAAATTGAAAATTCTTAGATTGTACAAATGCACCTTATTACATGCCAGAATTTGCTCACATTTGATCTGTAAAAAATAAATTGAAGCATTTTAAATTATATTCTGAATTTGTTGACCAACTCTTCATTTTTTCCAGTTACAAAATTATTGTATATTAAGCAAAAAACATTGAAAAAATTTTTTCTGTGAAACTGCTCATCCAACATGAACCCAACTTGTCAGGAATAGTTTTTAGATGGTCCATGTTTTAGGGTATATCTGATTGGTCTGGACTAAATCCAAGATGACTGCCATTACTAAACATAGAAAATGCTTAAGCTAGCCAAAGCTGCCTTATTTGAATTCAGAATCTGCTCAAATTATTTGCCATAATAGTGTTGTTATTAGCTTTTTAATATACATGTAAATCATTTATTTTGGAAGATTGATTCTCCAAATTTGTCTTAGGAAAGGTTACTATATACATGTGTATAGATACCATATTTAAGTAGTTTACTTACATAATAGGCTGACAGTACTGATGGATGTTAATGGAAAGGTCATTTTCATTGATGAAATGAATTGGTATTTTGTTTTTATTTTTAAATTGTAGGTTTTTCCTTTTTTTATATATATAATTTGTTGATTTATTATTTAAGGTGATTGTTATTATTATTATTATTATTTTTGCCATGTTTGTGAAGAATTATGCTAATATAAAATTTTGAATAATTACATGGCTTGGGTTAATTGATTGACGAAAAATAAGTTTTGACTGCCATTTTACTGATATATAGAAAAGACTTGTATGACTTCATCATTTTACTAAGAGTAGATGTTTGGGGCAATAAAACAAGTTTAACCTCACAACCTTTTATTGTAAGTGTCTGTATCAAGAACAGAGAATGAGGGTTCATGTATCTTATTGGAAGTGTCTGTATCAAGCTCAGAGAGTGAGGGTTCATGTATCTTATGTGTATCAGTTTGGCCTCGGTTTCCTCAGTTTTTAGATAGGATTTTGGGACTTTTATGAGGGTATGTTTTTTTTCTTCATTTTATAGATAGAAACTAGTAATTATTTACATAGATCATTGTTGACTGATAATGAATTAATATAATGTTTATTGAAAATTGAAAATTGAAATGTTAACATTTGTTTGTCATCAAAATAAAAAAAGACTAATCCAGACTTTTTGGATTTCTTGGTCCTGATAGAAAATAAAGAGGTATAATGAATTCTGCTTGTGACATGAAGAATGACTAATCTTGTTTTGTTTCAGCTTACCTAAGTCTGGATCATTTTTAGAACGAGATGATGGTCAGATATATGGACCTTTGTTTTCTGCTGTCAGACTACATGGAATATTAGATAGTATGTAGATCATTTTATATTTATATAATTTAGGTTTGGTTTGATTGGGGTTATGGTGTTTAACACCACTTTCAACAATATTTCAGTCATATCGTGGCAGTTAGTTTTATTGATGGAGGAAACCGGAGAAAACCACTGACATGTCGCAAGTCACTGACAATCTTTATCACATGATGTTGTATCGAGTACACCTCGCCATGAATGGGGTTTGAACTCACAACTTTAGTGGTCATAAGCACTGATTGCACAGGTAGTTGTAAATCATACTACCATGTGATGTCGACCATGACGGCCCCTTTATATAGCTTAAAACTTAGTTGTAAATAATTGTGATTGATTGATTGATTGATTGGTGTTTAACGTCCAGCGAGCAATTTTTCAGCTATATTCAGGACGAGAATAATTTAAACGCCACGAGACTCGAAACAAGGAAATGTGATGGGTAGGGACGGATAATTTAGCCAGTGCAACAGGTCTCTTATGGACCACTCATCATGAGCATAATGCTCATAGTGAGCTGTTACACTGGGTTCTTTAACGTGCGAAGAGGGTGGCAATCTCTCAACACGGGACCTCGGTTTTATTTACATCTCATCCGAAGGACGGGTAAATAATTGTGTAACACATTTCTTTTCTGTTACACTTGAGAGATAAATATCCCCCCTGATCATGTAATGAGTGCTGTGCATTAAACAAAGGTAAAAGACATTGAAATTTTCCTATACTTCCATCACATGCAGCTGTCTTCTGTTGCCTGTCTCACATGGAAAAAAGTACACATAAAACCGTTTAATTTGAGTGTTAACAAAGGAACCTGTTCATAATGAAGGCTGTATATACATGTTTGTGAATTTTTTTCCAATTTAGTTTTTTAATTATTTTTGCTTATTTCAGCCAATCAGATCCGAGATATGCAATTAATGAACATTCTGCCTCAGAGTCAGCTGATAGATTTATTAACACAACACTACCATGCCGTAAGTATCTTATAAAGTGTAAAAATTGTTCGGGTCTAGTTGCTCGTATTTTTAGTTTTCTGCATTGTGTTTTTTTTGGTTTGTCTCCATTCTGTGTCTTGTTCTCAACGTTACCTGTGTCTGGATTATCCATTCTTGATAGCCACTCTGATTTACCTGTGTCTAGATTATCCATTCTTGATAGCCCCTCTGATTTTATCTAATGTTACCTGTGTCTAGATTATCCATTCTTGATAGCCCCTCTGATTTTCTCTAATGTTACCTGTGTCTAGATTATCCATTCTTGATAGCCCCTCTGATTTTCTTTAATGTTACCTGTGTCTAGATTATCCATTCTTGATAG
>MJUT01058213.1:8564-43219 GCA_002080005.1 Gigantidas platifrons
TCTTCAGGCTATTATCTTCAGGCTATTCTCTTCAGGCTATCTCTTTAGGCTATTATCTTCAGGCTATTATCTTCAGGCTATTATCTTCAGGCTATTCTCTTCAGGCTATCTCTTTAGGCTATTATCTTCAGGCTATTCTCTACAGGCTATTATCTTCAGGCTATTATCTTCAGGCTATTCTGTTTAGGCTATTATCTTCAGGCTATTCTCTACAGGCTATTCTCTTCAGGCTATTATCTTCAGGCTATTATCTTCAGGCTATTATCTTCAGGCTATTCTCTTCAGGCTATTATCTACAGGCTATTCTCTACAGGCTATTCTATTCAGGCTATTCTCTTCAGGATATTCTCTTCAGGCTATTCTCTTCAGGCTATTATCTTCAGGCTATTCTCTACAGGCTATTATCTTCAGGCTATTCTGTTTAGGATATTCTCTTCAGGCTATTATCTTCAGGCTATTCTCTTCAGGCTATTCTGCTTAGGCTATTCTCTTCAGGCTATTATCTTCAGGCTATTCTGCTTAGGCTATTCTCTTCAGGCTATTATCTTCAGGCTATTCTGTTTAGGCTATTCTCTTCAGGCTATTATCTTCAGGCTATTCTCTTCAGGCTATTCTGCTTAGGCTATCTTTTTAGGCTCTTTGATTTTTTTGCTCCCAAAAACTTTAAAAATAATTTGGCTTTGCAATCTGATCACTTGTGTGTACCTGGTGAAGGTTATTCCATAAACGCGTCGTGGAAATTCATTATATGCCCAGAAATACAATAGAATATTTTCTAACTCAAAATTCAGTTATTTTTGTTATATTATTCAAAACCATTTTTCAACACAATATTGATACGAATTATAAATACAATGTACGTCATTCAAAAAAGGTATATTTTCTACTTTAATAAAAGATTTTAAAACATACCTGTGATTGAAGGAGCACACACAATTAACATGTCAAATTATGGAGGTAAAGCCCACCCACTGACCACAACAAACTGAATCGTACCTGGAAGTATTGGTATTGGTATTGAAGATTTCTCTGTTAAGAAAGACAATTTATCCTCTGTAACTTGTGTTTTGAGTGGCGCCTACAAAACAGTATGAAATTATCTGAATAAGAATAATGTGTCAGTCTGTTTTTTCACGTTCCGCTATATAAATGATGTCCTTTCACTACATAATATTAAGCTTGGTGATTTTCTTGCTCGCATATATGCTCTAGAGCATAAAATAAAGGATACCACAGATACAGCTAAGTCTGCTTCATACATTGCCCTACACCTCGAAGTTGACAGCGAGGCTTGTTAAGAACGAAACTTTACGACAAATATATGAGAGATGTGAACTTTCCATTTATATGTGGCAAAAAGTTACATTCCAGCAGCACCAGCATATATCTCTCAGTTTGAATGATATTCCAGATTTTCTTGATAGAGGGTTGCCACCAACAAGGAAGCTACTAGACTGAGGGTTCATAGTGGTTAAGTTGCATCATCATTTCAAAAGTTTTACAGTCACCACCATGACTTGGTAAACCGTTACACAATATCTGTGTCAAAAACGACCATGTTTGTCGTAATTCAATCCGGACTTTTCCTCATTCTTGACTTGTCACCGGGTTTATAACCAGATTTAAAAAAAAAAAGATTGGCGCCAGTAGTTAAGCAGTAACTGCTTACATTTCCAGAGCACCCTTCCGTTCCTAATGGTCAAGTTGAAGTCATCACTTCGAAAATTTTACGGTCGCCACCATGACCTGGTTAATCGCTACGGAGTATCACAAATGACCACGGATATATTTGTCGTAATCACAATCCTGCATGTCCTTTTCTCATCATGACATATCACCGGTTTTGCAACAAGAGTAGCACGACGGGTGTCACATGTGGAGCAGGAACTGCTTACCCTTCCGGAGCACCTGATTTTACCCCGGTTTTAATGGGGTTCGTGTTGATCAATATGTAGCTTTGTAGATCTTTGTTTGTCCTTCTGTCTTTTTCTTTTGGCCATTGTGTTGTCTGTCCTTCCTCGATTTACGGCTTCTGATTATCCCCTTAGGTATCTTCAAATTAGTTCACGGGGGTATCCAGTAGTCAGTGCTTCGGCACTGACATGGTTTGTTAGATATGTTTTTTTTTTTTTTTCGAAATGTAAAGTTGCTAAATCATGTAATTATTATTAAAACTAAGATTCTCCTCCCTCACGGATAAGGTGACCTTAGCTGATTTTGTTATCCTGTTTTGGCCCTTTGTTTTATTGCTCTAAAGACTTAAATTATTTGGCTTTCAAATATTTTGTCTTTCAGTGAGCATAGTGAACATTATTCCAGAAAGGCATCATGGGCACTACATCTGATATCTATGCTGTTATTCGGTTCGTCTTTATTCTCATTTCTTTTGAAGGGTTCGTTTTTTATTTATATTATTTGTATTTATTTACGAATGCTATATCCAACACGATTTCTATATCATTATGATGTTCATGTCATTTAACAGTAACACGACTGGTGTCACTAGTGGAGCAGGAACTCCTAACCCTTCCGGAGTACCTGAGTACACTACCGGTTTTTAGATTGATTCGCATTGCTCGATCTCTTGTTTTTTGTGTAGTGTTTTGTAGATCATTGTTTGTCCTTTTATTCTTTTTCTTTTGGCAATTGTATTGTCTGTCCTTAGATTTACGACTTCTGATTATTCCATTAGTATCTTCATATATTTCTTCAAATTATCTATGCATTATTATTTTAACGATATAGCAAAGTACTTACTTCTCGTGTCTTCCAGTCCGGGAAGAGTTCATTTAATGCTGTAGGTTCTAAACAAGTTCCACACAAAATATGGGCTCCTAGCAACAGAACAAAATACTTTATATGAAAATTAGGTGTTAACATATAATGGAAAGAAACAGGGTTACTTTAACTTTAAATTCCACGATCTGACAACATCATTATCATTATTTTCCAAAGGCAATATAAAATAATGTAAAAAAAATGTGATCATTTTGATTTACAGTGAGTGTGATTTAGGTCGAATTACAAACTACATACTCCGATCTTAAGACTTATTAAACAATGTGTTTTTAATTGTTTGTTTGACTGTTTTTTTGTCGGTATACATTGTTCATCTACTTCCGATAGTAGCTATCCTGTTTAAGCTCGATGGTTTTCTTGCTCCCAAAGACTGTTAAATTTATTTGGCTTTCAAATATTTTGGCTTTGAGTATGTCTGATGAAGGTTATTCCAGAAACGTGTTGTGCGCACTAAATTTGCTGTCTACGTTTTTTATGAACTTTTTGAAAATGACCTCATTCAGTATCATACAGATGTAGTGTTAGTATGTCATATTGTTTATAAGATTATAAATTAAATTCTTATATCTTATAGTCCGACATTGTAACGTGTACCTATTTCAGGAGCCTTTTCGACTAGACAAACTCTCATTTCTTTTTCTTGTTCATTAGCTAGTTGTTTTAGACGACAAGCAGCAGACAGTCCAGCAGGTCCACCGCCGACAATCACAACGTCAGCTTCGTCAGCATACCTAGTCATGTCAACATCTGTTAGATATAAAATTATTATTGATATTGTCAAGATTGTGAAACCCAATTATTTCCTCCAAAAATATCTAAGATATAAAATACCATGTGAGGGAATTGGACAATACATCATAATACAGATTAACAAACGAACATCAGTGACAAATAAAACATAAAAAAATATTAAAAGGAAGGATGAGATGACACAAGACAGTTTTTAAACTTACCTGCTACATACATGACACCCGTCATGCCTACTGATGATAAAACGTTCGAACACGAAATTTATGGAAGGGAACTACATTTTGAAGATAAGTAGCCAAGCTAAATTATACAAAACTTAGTGTTTGATTGCACCGAACATCGCTTTTAAGCTAGGATACCACACAAAATTTCATATGTATTCTAACATGTGTGTGATTATTGTGAAATGCAAAGTGAGTAATTTGTCTGCAGAATAGTTACTTTTTGATTAGATGATTATGATGTCCGTCTTGTACATGACAAACTCGCTTATTTAGATTTTTATAGTACTAACTCATCAAAAGAACATTCCACAGGTAGACTTATTCTCCGCTTTGACACATTATCCTGAATCCGTGTCAACAAGTATTTTTTCTTACTCCTGAATTATTTATTTGTTTGTTTGTTTGATGGTGTTTAACGCCACTTTCAACAATATTTCAGTTATATCGTGGCGGTCAGTTTTATTGGAGGAGGAAACCGGAGGACCCGGAGAAAACCACCGACCTGTCGCAAGTCACCGACAAACGTTAGCACATAATGTTGTACACCTCGCCCTGATCGCGATTCGAACTCACAACATCAGTGGTGATAGGCATTGGTAGGTAGTTGTAAATCCAACTACCATACGATCACGGCCACGACAGCTCCATGAATGATTTGTAGTTTGCAGAAAAGCAGGAAATATCAATCACATTGTCTTTGCTTTGATCTCTAACATACCTCAAGGTGAGCATACTAACCTTACACTACCATAGTGGTTTGTTGTGATCAGAATAGAACAGCCTTACCTTTCCAGCGAGAATCCTGTTCTCTAGGATGTATGGTATAATGTGTGGTGGTTTTAGGAGTAGATGATACACTGTACAACCTTACAAATTTATTGAAGGACCGGAACATTGACCCTGTAATATATGAACATTAAATTATATAAATGTGCAAAAATAGTAAGAAGAGTTTGAAGATAACAAAGAGGTAACCAGACTCCATAAACCGAAGTGGAACAGACAACACAATGGCCAACAGAAAAAGTACAAAAGGACAAACAACGATCTACAAAACACTAAAGATCGAGTAAGACGAACCCCACTAAAAACCGGGAGTGAACTCAGGTGCTCCGGAAGGGTAGACATTTTGCATAGGTGTATGAAATTTACGACAGGTTTCACCTCGATCGGCAGTTTTCTGTGTAGTGTTTTGTACATCATTGTTTGTCCTTTTGTCCAGTTCAATCGCATAGAATTGATTGATTGATTGATTGATTGATTGATTGATTGATTGATTGATTTACGTCCTGCAAGCAGTATTTCAACAATATATAACATCCAGATAGAAAATAGGGAGGGATGTGCCCACCGGGTCAACGGCTTTAACTTGCCACTGGAAAAATATGAAGATTGTGGATGGACGAAAAATGTAGTCTTTTGGAGCGACTACAGCGAGTCTGTCTTTTTCCGAAATCTGCAAATGAGATATTTAATGAACGTGTAGGAAGCGTTACACTCCCCACACTATGGTCCACAGTCAGGCTTTCCGTATTATGTGACCTGACCCCCCGCAACGAGACTGCTATTCCTATCCGTCACATGTGTACGCGCTGAGCTATATGTGTTTGCACTCAGGTAACCTTCACCAATACCCAGGTATATTGAAAAAGAATACCCAATAAATTATATTTAACATGATAGTAAGTGAGTGAAGTATACCATGTATACAGTTTATATCTTAGGTCAAGGCCAACAACTATACAGCAGATTTTATATATATCTATCATGTATTAATTTCAGCCATTAAAATGTATTGTAATTTATAGTGACACAAAACGAAACTCGTCAATCTGCAGGAAAAAACATTCCAAAATAAATCTGGTGTATATTTTACATACTAGTATATACAAAATGTACCATGTATGTATTTTTCACCACAGGTAGGTAGTTTTCGCCGGGTACTCCAGTTTCATCCACCAATAAAACTGACCGGCACGATATAACTGAAATATTGTAGAAAGTGGTGTTAAATATCATATCCCCCAACACTGGAAATACACTCTGATGAATATATTTCTTCCTGCTTCATCTGTCGCTGCTGATCTCAATTTCCTCACTTCTTCATGGTATTGTATACATTGTATATTGTTAAAAATAATAGAGAAATTATTATTTTTTCTCTATAAATTACATATCTTACCTTGATGGCAGACCATAACTTTCAACATTGCTCCCCGCATTGTGAAATCATGTGTAAAATTGTGACAATTATGTATAATTTGTAACAAAAGTCGTAGAAAATAAGCATGTAGATATGTTTTTATACATGTAAGTGTGTATATACATATATATAGGTAAACGTGTTAAATAACTGAGCTAGCTGGCATTGAAGTTATCTAGTAAATAGATATTTTATGTCAGTAAACAGTTCAAAGGTCATGGCACTCTGTAGTATATATATATTTAAAATAAAAAGGAAAATAACAAATAAATGTGATACGTTAAAAAACACAGCGGGGAAAGTGGATTAAAATGACAGGTTGATTTATGCTGAATGTAACGACGGATTTGGGAGACGTTCAACTATTTGTATAAATGTTGTGGTGGATATTGACTTGCATGTAAAAATTGGCAAAAACAATCAAACCACATCATGCAAGTTGTCTTTTAAGTGCAAAGATCGTGTAATTCTCAATATACGAGACACTCGCTAGCCTCACTAGCTAAGTCAGAATTGTGTATCTGACGTCCTACAAAGAAGAAACGAGATCATGATCGTATGGTAATTGGATTTATAACTACCTATGCAACCACTAACGTTGTGAGTTCTAATCCTACTCAGGCGAGGTGTACTCGATACAACATTATGTGTTAATGTTTGTCACTGACTTGCGGCAGGTCGTTGGTTTTTTCCGGATACTCCGGTTTCATTCACCAATAAAACTGACCACCACGATATAACTGAAATATTGTTGAACCTACCAAAACCAAACCTAAAGTTAGGAGGGGTTGTCGAGATCGTGATCGTATGGTAGTTGGATTTACAACGACCGATGCAATCAGTACCTATCATCATTAACACTGTGAGTTCGAATGCCGCTCGGGTGTACTCGATACAATATTATGTGATAAAGTTTGTCATGTAGTAACATGCGGCAGGTTGGTGGTTTTCTCGGGGTACTCCGGTTTCATTCACCAATAAAACTGACTGCCACGATAAAACTGAAATATTGTTGAAGGTGGTATTAAACACCATAACTCTAACTCTATAGTAAGGACATACAAGTGAAAAGACAAACCACAGAAAATCAACATACATCACAATTTGAAGAAATAATGAAGACCGCAGAAAAATAAGTTTGTGTATAAGATACAGTTCTATTGAAACAAAAGAATCGGCGGTGTTCTTTTTCCACATGAGTTCTCAGATGACGGCCTTTCAATAGTAATGTATCTAACTTGTACGATAATGATGTGAAATTTTATAAAAAAAAAATTAAAGAAAGTCGTGAGAACAGTTTTGTTTGTGAACGAGTTTACCTAATTTTCCTATTACAACATTGGTCAAATTATTAAGCTCGTTGATAAAAAGAACTATAAAAACATCGGACTGTATCAGCGGCATGTATTGGCGGCCTCTAACAGCGGTCTGATATGGGTATTATTGTACAAGAAATATTTCTCTAACGAATTACATCCAATGATCTGTATCTGTATGGTTACTGAAGATTAACTCAATTTTGAGTAAAAGTCCTTCAGGGGTGTGTGCGCATGTAAGTTATTAGTCGCGCTTCAGGAGAGCTGCTTTAAATCTGTCCACTGTTTTGCTGGTAACTGTAGATGTATACAAGGGTAATAACAAAATTACCGAACACAGAGCAATCTTCCGAAGGGAAATTCAAAACTCATAGATGTATTTCTATTTGTGTCTATTGGGGTTTTCCATTTTTAATGCGGTCTGTTCGTTTGTCAGTTTATGATGGGTCTGTTTGATATGTATCGTTTGTATGGTATTACATGTAGTTGCACGGGATAAGCTTTGGCGGTTAACTAAATGGGGGTATAAAATGGGACTTTTATACGATATTGTATCGAGATTGCTCCCAGTGACTTGATGAAAAAGGAGGTGTTGAAGTCCTGCGTTGATTATGTCCGAAGTTGAAACTTACCATGAGTCTGACAGAATTAATAACACTGGTGGTACAGATAACGATTTAACCACAGATGATGCAATTTCACTATTCACTTCGGCTTTAAATAACGCACTGGAGGATATACAGAAGGCTATATTAATTGAACATTTTGAAAACAGTTTGGTGAAGAACGAAAAGGCTACAGGTGTTGATACGGCTGAATTTTCGTTTAAACGTGATGGTAATAAAATCCAATATTCATTTAATTTGGAACGTTTGGAAAAACTATCCCTTATAGAAAACAACATAAAATTTAACTAATTGAATGCTGCGTATGATATAATCACAGAGGAACAGACCATTCTTAGGAAAAGGAATAAAATTCTTTAGATTGCAGATTGCCATGGCTGGGACACGGTGAAGGAATATTTGGACAGCCCATTAGCGGATGACAAAGAAGATGCTAATGATTTATGTGCTGTAATTTCTAGGGCTAATCGTAAACGGAGTACGCCAAAACCTTATAACCAGTATGGTAGTGTCAACAGGAGATCGGGAAGTGCTAAATTCAATCCAAGGAGTTTTTTTCGTGGCTTTGGCCAATTCAGCGGAGCGGGATTTAACAGTGAAACCAGTAGTGTCCAAACCGTCGGAAGGTGTTTTTACTGTAACCAACCTGTCTCCACAAAGGATTCTCCGCAGCTACAGCTACAGCTACAGCAACAGCACCAAAGGCACAGGATGGCGGAAAGACATAGTGAAAATACAGTTAAAGAAAAAATTTCAGTTACAGATAATAAAGTTGAGTATAATTTTGACTTTACTGAAAAATATGAAAAACAATCTGATCAGAGTCTTATAAATGTTAAAGGAAATCTTAAAAAAAAAACAAAAAAAAACAAAAAAACAAAATCATTATTTTGGAAAAATGTTCTTTTAACTAATGATTTTATTATGAATGTCATTAATTTTGGATATAGAATTCCGTTTGATACTTTACCTACGCCTATTATTTTGAAAAATAATATGTCATCTTTAAAGCATGCAAAGTTTGTTGAAAAATCAATAACGGAACTGTTAGATAAACATTATATAACAGAGGTAACACATCCTTTTATTGTAAACCAGTTAACCGTGTCGGTGAGTGGTAAAAAAAAAATAATTTAGTATTGGATTTGAGACATGTCAATAAATTTGTTGATAAACAAAAGGTTAAATTTGAAGGTGTAAAGGAAGCTATAGTATTTACTAATTATTCTAAATATGCAATAAAATGTGATTTAAAATCGAGTTACAATCATCTTGAAATTCACCCGGAAGATCAAAAATTTTTAGGATTTTCTTGGAAATTTGGGAGTCAAGTTAAATATTTTAAAATTTACTGTCTTACCATTTGTATTATCGTCCGCGAGATATATTTTTACGAAGACCGTTCGTGTTTTGGTCAAATATTGGCGATCTTTGGGTTTTCAAATAGTAGTTTAATAATAATAATTTTATTTTATTAAACCAATTTTGGGCCCACAAGGGGCATATAAAGAAAACATTCAAAGATAGAAATAAAAAAAAAAGAATACCACACAAACACAAAACCAACATAATTTACATAATACAACATGCACGAGTAATTAATATATAATAACATGAATAATGAACAGATAATTTTATGCAATAATATATGAGCTAGCTGGCCTTGAGAGGAGGACTAAGTATAGATATCGGGTGTGTTGCTAAGATATTAATTGTACAAGTTATTGAGGGTATAATACATATAAATATGAGCTTGCACACAAATGAAGTTAATAATAATACTTATTATGTGTTCTGGTTAAGGGAGGATCTTTTTTCAAAGTTTTTTAGAATAAATTCCGATAAAATAGTTTACCGTATATAGATGATGGTTTTGCTACTGCTGTAGATATGAAGGGTGTGAACAAATGTCATTGCAAGTACAAAATTATTTGTCAAGTTCAGGTTTTATTGTAAATACTGATAAAAGTGTATGGAAACCAACACAACTGTTTGATTGGTTAGGTTTTGTGTGGAATTTAAAAATTCTACATTAGAAATATCAGATAGTAAGTTTGTTATTTTAAAAGATGCCATTTCTTATACAGTTGAAGGTTACACACAATTAACATGTAGAAATTTAGCCAAAATTTGTGGGAAAATAATTTCTATGATCCCTGCATTGGGGAACATCTGTCAGATAATGACCAAACAATTACATATGTCAATTTGTTGTAGAAGTGCATGGGATGAAAATATCATTATGAACGAGGATATTCGAGGATATTTTTAGAGAATTACAATTTTGGTATTTTCATTGTAATTTCCTATCTTTTGAAAGTATTGTTCCAATGTATAGACAACCACAACGTGTTATGTTTACTGATGCAAGTCAGTTTGCAGGAGCTGGTTTTACTGTAGGAGATAATAAAATTGTACATTTCATGTGGGAAAAACAGGATAGAGACAAAAGTTACACATGGAGAGAATTGAAAACTGTTGCAAATAATATTCAGTCTCTCAAAAATGATTTATCGGGTAAACTTGTAAAAATATATAATACAGATAATCAAAATGTGGTTAGTATTGTTAACAAAGGTAGCATGAAACCAGAGCTACAAGATATTGCATTACATATTTTTCATATGTATATATCTAACAATATTGTTTTAGAAATGGAATGGATTCCAAGAGATAATAACAGTAATGCGGACTGTCTAAGCAAGTTGTTCGATTTTGACGATAAAAATGTTTTTGATGATTATTGGGATCTTACACTTGTGATCGTTTTGCCGATAATAACAATAGAAAAGTTACTGTATTTAACTCAAATATTTTACACCTCAATCTTCTGGGGTCGACACATTTGCTTATGATTGGTTCGGTCATAACAATTGGTTAGTACCGCCTATACATTTAGTTAGTAAATGTTTGATACATATGCAATTGTGTAAAGCTAAAGGCCCTCTAGTTATACCAAAATGGAAGTTGGCATATGCTTGTTGATAATTTTACAGAACACTTTAAGAAATTTGCTATAGATTTTAGAGAGTACAAACATCCTATGATGTTTTTTGTTGACAGTTCACAAGAAAACAGTGTATTTGTACAGAAAACGTTTAGAAGCAATGTGCTTGTATTATTGATAGACTTTATATTTGAATGTGCATTGAAATGATATATATGCGACAGTGATTTATTGAATATGAACTATTTGCATACTGCGAGGTGTTATGCCGCAGATTATTTATGTGGATTATTTTACTGCGATGGTTGAATGCCGCAGTGTTTTAATTGCGAGGATTGAATGCCGCAATGTATGATTTGTTAAATTGATATTACATTTGTAAATACTGCGAGGTGTTATGCCGCAGATTATTTATGATGATTATTTTACTGCGATGGTTGCATGCCGCAGTGTTTTAATTGCGAGGATTGAATGCCGCAATGTATGATTTGTTAAATTGATATTACATTTGTAAATACTGCGAGGTGTTATGCCGCAGATCATTTATGTTGATTATTTTACTGCGATGGTTGAATGCCGCAGTGTTTAAATTGCGAGGATTGAATGCGGCAATGTATGATTTGTTAAATTGATATTACATTTGTAAATACTGGGAGGTGTTATGCCGCAGATCATTTATGTTGATTATTTTACTGCGATGGTTGAATGCCGCAGTGTTTAAATTGCGAGGTTTGAATGCCGCAATGTATGATTTGTTAAATTGATATTACATTTGTAAATACATGTATATTGTTTTAGTTACAAGGATATCATTATTCTTTTTGTATTTTACAGTTTCAATTGGTCAATGGAAACAAGTTGATGGTTATGCCAATGATTCAAGATTTGCCAATATAGTACACAATTTGCCATCGTTTGTTCAATCTTCTAAGTTGGATTCTACTTAAAGAAATACAAGTGTTATTTTAAGAAATTTGAGCGGTGGTATAAATGTTGTTCGCTTCAATACTTGCCGGCCACTTTTGCAACTGTGTCTATACACATTGGTGGACTCATTCAACAAGGAATCAGTGTCGCAATTTTGGATTCCAGTTTTTATGCAATAAAGTGGTATCATGTTTTTTATTTTGAAAATAATCCTTGTTCAAATAAACTTATCTCTTATTGTTGAAGGTGGTAAGAGGTTGTTGAGTAAACCCGTCTTCATAGCTTAAGAAGTGGTGGTGCTTCTTCATGAGCTAATCATTGTGTTTCAGATAGATTATGGAAAATGTATGGTCGTTGGGTCACAGATAGGTCTAAGGATGGTTACATCGAAGATCATTTAGAATCTCAAATGGCTGTTTCCTTGAATCTTGGCATATAATTCGATTCTTCCTTTGTTCATCGAGGTTACTGCGAGAAAACAATCCTATATATACTGATTTGTCTCTTATTTAGCCAATTGATAGAGAATAGAAATAATTTAAATTCGGACGATGTCAAGAGGGAGAATTTAACTTCAGGTAAAGAATTCCAATCAATAGTAGAACGCGGTATAAATGAGTGTTTGTAAATGTCAGTGTTACAGGTGTGAATTAATAATGTCTTTGTGTGTCTATTTCTCGAAGGTCTCGGGTTTGGCTGAATGTGTTGATCTGCGGGGATTGCCACCAGGCCATTGATGATATTGTCACTAAGTATAGGGATACATAGGGTAGTACTTATTTTCATGGTCATCTTGTTTAATTATTTCCTGCTGACTCACTGAAAACAAAATAATTTTATTAAATTATGCACTGATCTGTTCTTGTAACAGGATAAGATTATATAATAATGGGCCCTTGGCGACTAATTAAAGTAGTAACTGATTAATTAAACTGTAATTAGTGTTCTAACGTTGCGTTGACAAACTTGCTAGTTTAATATTCGATATATGTCCCGACTTGCTGACGGACTGAACAGACAGGCCTGTATTTTTTTGTGTGCACTGGCGGAGAAAAGAGTTTCTGGTCATTTACGATACAGAGGCTTAGGAGTGGAACGGAAAGTGGGTTGAGCTTCTAGAGGAGACATGAACGTGGGAGTTCAATCTTTGAAAGTGAACTGGAAAGTGGGGGCAAGATTTGTAAATGGACTGGAACTGGAAAGTGGAGACAAGCTTTCAAAACTTACAGGTTAAAACGAGGTCTTTTGTCTTCAAACATATTCTTTTACCTCTTGACAATTAATGGCTTCCATGCCAATAGTTCAGCTTTTTCTCAATTTTTGTGGAAAAAAGGGGGCACAAAAATAAAATTGCCCCCTTTTAAAAGTGGGTGGCATGTGCCCCCGACTCCTACGCCCTGCGATAGAAGAAAGAATTAAATAAATATCATTTATTTTTTTGGTAAAATAATAGTATACAGTAATTAAATACAAGTTAATTTTGGAATTATTTCGTACAATCTCTGAGAACCGATACCAGTAAATATTTTTTTAACTACAACTTTTTTTTTTACATGTGATCCAACTTAAACCTACCTAAAGTCGTTACAGACCTAAAGGATTCCAGGGCATTGGTCCGAATGTTCATTAGTCCGAAGGGTCATTGGTCCGAATGGTCATTCGTCCGAAGGGTCATTGGTCCGAAAGGTCGATAGTCAGAGATTCGCAGCGCAGGTGACAAGTTTACCAGTTGCTTGACCATGGCCAGTGGTTCTATCCGGGTACTCCGGATTCTTCCACCACTAAAACTGGTCGCCATAATATAGCTGAATTATAGCTGAACGTGCACGTGGCGCTAAACACCAAAAATCATCAATCAATCGATAGTCCGAAGGGTCAATGGTCTGAAGTGTTCGTGGCTCAAAAATATTTAAAAAATCAGACAAAACGGCACATGTAAACTCGATTTAGATATGTTCCAAATATTATGAGTAAAAGTCTTTAAATGTTTCAAGAGCTATGTGTGGATTTTCCCGAAAATGTTCAACATCCAGCTTCCTTAGATCGCTTGGTCATCTCCGATTGAATCTTAAAGGCATGTATCACCGAGTGATTTTTGGACATATTATATTTGGGACATTTATCTAAAAAGTGTATTTATTATTTTTATATTCTGAATATTTTATCTTAATTATTACTATTTTGGAATCATTGTTTAGAAAATTCATAGAATGACATGTTGAAGCAAATATTTAATATTTTGATACTTTAATTGTTGACACTTCGTTGTGATACAAATGACATGAATATTGTAACCATAAACAAATAGAATAGATTGTGTGAAAAATAATATAATGAAGAAATATTAATATTGTTACTCAATGTCAATGTCACAATATGTTTGTTAATTGTAGTATTTCTAAATTCTTAAGGGTATAAATATTTGTGTAAAATTTGATGTTCATTAACAACTTGGTGACTTACTTAGTCGACAAACTAGTAAGAATTACTGTCGTGGATTCAGATTGTTATGCTGATATTGTCCATTGTAATTGTTGAATATTTGGATTAAGTGAATAAATTATATATCGTAATCGGGAGTTTATCATCACTAAAGTCAAGAAACACCAACACCAATATATAGAGAGAACCACCCCGGTTACATATGTTAGACAATAAGAAAAACCGAATGAGCAACCAAGAACCAACATCCAATGACATATATAAATCCCTGGAAACAAGAAGAGAACATCAACATTAAAAAAAATACAATCATATAACACATGCGAACAACATGAACTCCCGATGGAAAGGGAATGAAACAGGGGCTCCGGAATTTGTAGGCAGTTTCAAAGGATATAGCAAATTCTTATTTGTATAAATATATTTCCATGTTTTATTTGTATTTTGAATTCAATCCCACACGTAATTGACAATTTTAAACAACAAGCAATTATTTGCAACAAGGAGGAAAGTTGTAGGTCAAATCAGTGCATGCCTGCCGCAATTAAGACAAATATGATTCCCGAGTCTAGTCACTATATAAATAAAAAAAATTGCAGAATTTTAGTTGACAATGCCCATTGACAGATAGTGATGATTTTCTGACTACTAAAGTATAAGTTACGACCGTCTATTATGAAAGGCGGGCTGATTAAACTAGATCTATAATGCACCGTCATTTATAATTTGTAATAGACAAATTCCCTTCTCAAAGAAACGTCTATCAATACGCAGGGTGAACCGAGAGGTCAGAAGTATTTTGTACGACATTGCAAGGCATATAAAATGAAAGGTAAGTTGTCAACAATTACAAATGTATGATTAGTTCATAATTAGCCTGTTTATTTTTACCTCAGAATCTACATATATATACATTTGTATTTACATATATAAATTAATATAGAAAGGATAAAAAGGACAAGCCACGAAATTGTGTGTTATTGTGCGTAAAGTCTTTAAAAGCTTGTATTCTTTATGTAATAAAAAAAAACTGTCGAAAAGGATGTATTATTACACGAGAAAACGTGGCAACCATTTCTATCAATGTTTTATGCAATTCTATATTATATTGATACATAAATTTGTAGTCTCGAGGTCGTTCAAAATTCGATTTTGCTCGGAACTTTCGGACTATCGACCCTTCGGACTATTGACCCTTCGGACCATTGACCCTTCGGACTAATGAACTGACAACGACCTAAAGTCGAAGTCTTTAAATTTGATTTTTTTTACTTTTACTTGAAACACTATGACATAGTCATTAATTATTAATATGCAATAGTAATATGTTACTCCGAAGTTGTGCAAACATATTTGTACAAAAATACCCCTTGCAGAGTTATTGTAAAAGTGGCATCTTATTTCGATAAGACGCTACGTTAGCCACGTGTGATCTGTACATCGTTTTGTTTTTATTTGTTGTAGAATTCAAGCCCGTCTAATTTATGTAATATTTATACACTTTTATTTTTAAAGGTTTTGTAGTTGGCTGTGTTTATTTTGGACACATTTTTATACGCATTTTGAAATTATGAGAGGAGAGAGAGAAAAACAAGGATCATGGCTGCTATAACTTATGGTAGCTGATTTACAATCAGTAACTATCACCACTAGAGTTGTGAGTTTAATTTTGCAATTCGCGAGATATGAGTGAGTGAGTGAGTGAGTGAGTGAGTGAACAAGTTACATTTCGATGAGATGATGATGATTCCGTCCATAATTTACGAGACAAAGACTCGCCGAAACAACAGTTAGCGTGTAGGCATGTCACACCACTCGAACACATTATCCTGCTTCCGAACCAACCAGTCTTTGCTCTTACTCCTTAATACTATGTCCTTGGCAGAGAATCCGCAAATGCAAATTGCATAGTCGTTGGTTTGATCAGACCGGTGCTTGAAACCACTACCTACCGCACTCGATACGAGCACGATTATCATTACACAACCGACGCGTTTGAGGTGCATTCTATCAGGGGGTGGATGTACGTCATAATTGAAAGCCATTTTGTGCCGCTTGGAGGTGAGTTTTTACCAATAGCATTAGTTATTGCAAGGATAACATTAAATATGATAGTGCGTCAAATGCCCCTAAATGTCCACTAAACAACGGTGTGTCCGTCGTTCCAAAACTTGTTGTCAAACTCTCAAACACTTCGACAATGTTATTTCCACATGCTGCGAAATAATAATTAATGCTATAAGTAAAAACTCGCCTTGAAGCGGCACAAAATGGCTTTCAATTATGACGTAATTTCATACCCTGTCTATACAAGTTGAAGTTGGTCAATGATATGAGTAAGCTTGGTTGTTTTATGCAGTTGTATCCGCTATCTAAAACTGTTCGCCAATATATTACTGTTTGTTTGTTTATTTGTTTGTTTGATGGTGTTTAACGCCATTTTCAGTAATATTTCAGTTGTATCGCGGCAGTCAGTTCTATTGGTGGAGGAAACCGGAGGACCCGGAGAAAACCACTGACCTGTCGCAAGTCACTGACATTATTACATAATGTTGTACACCTCGCCCTGATCGAGATTCGAACTCACAACATCAGTGGTGATAGGCACTGATTGCATAGGTAGTTGTAAATCTAACTACCATACGATCACGGCCATGACGGAAATGTTGTTGAAAGTGCTACTGCGCTAGACACACGTAACCCATCAACAGAGACAAAAATAAGGCAGGTATAAATTACAAAAGACTTATCATACAATGGCTCTAATTAGTGATGATTAATGTAGGTTAAAAGTTTAAATATATTTTTATTTAATTCATGTTAAATAATGAACTAATTAAAATTCATCACATGTAACTGGCTTATTACACAATTGCATCATTCATTGTATTCATTGCAATATATGGCGGGTTTGACAAGATGGTTTGGTTTGTATCCGTGATGAAAGGTGACAGAATTATGACATACATGGCGCATTTTAACTCGGTCTTTATGGAACTGAGACAGTGCATGGGCTAAGATACCGACTGTGAACACGTGGGGCGTCTGAAGGTTTAATAAGAAGTATACATCATATATGAAGGTAGGAAATTTAGCTTAGATTCATTCATAAAATGGTGTGCTATTTACGAAATCTGATGTTAGCATATACACTGTAGTGTGTGATTTGTCATTTCTTAAAATATATAAATATAATATACACTGTAGTGTGTGATTTGTCATTTCTTAAAATATATAAATATATATAAGGAAAATGACTCTTATTTTGGGGTGAAGCGTTTATCCAATCTAAAGCAACTAAACAACAATACAATTACAGCAGTTTTCTTTTAAACTTGAATGTAATAGTGCAAAAAGGATAAGTTTTTGTTCAGAATAAATAGTATAGCGACAATGAGAATTTTATAAATTTAATTTCAACTTTAACAAACAAACAAATATACATATATAATATACGGTAACACATTTACTGTCTGAGAAAAATCAACAATTACCCAAACATTTTAGAAGGTAACAAAATCTGCATCTTGTTCATATTAAGCATTTAAAAGCGTAAACCTCTTTCAGACTCGACACTTGATTAACATGGTTGATTGATTGCTACACGTCCAGTTAACTATAATTCAACCAAATTCGTGGCAATAACAGGTGTACAAGCAATAATAAATAAGTCACGTGTATAGCAAGATGGCTATGGTGTGGTCCTGTGGACGACGGATGTTTTCGTAGCCACAAGTAATATGTTAGTTAATTGATCGAGTTGAAAAAAACACTTTTTCTGACAACGGATTACCAACAATTACTCCAAAACAAGCTGTTGCTCATTATCAGTTGATGCCAATTGTCTTTTACGTCAAACGATGTAAATGTAGCAGGAAACAGCGCGCGACATGCCACCATCATAAATTCTAAAAATACAAAAAGACGTCAGCTTGCATTTATCGTTTTCATGACGATTTGTCAGTTTGATTTTTCCTACATCATCACCAAATGTCCATTTCGAAGGCATTTGTAGATCGTTGTTTGTCTTTTTGTCCTTTAGCTTCATTTGACCATTGTGTTGTCTGTCCTTCGATTTACGGATTCTGATTTCCCCTTTGGTATCTTCAAGCCCTTCTTACCAGAAAAGGAGAAAGTGGGCCCTATTTCTATTCCCCGTGATTTCCTCGCGGGAAGGAGATTAGATTAATATGATTTAACATTACGTTCCGACTACATATACAAAGACATAAGTCCATAGATTTTAGTCGTCCTTTATATTAAGATAGACGTGGCAGATGTAGGTAATATGCCTAATCACAGACAGTAACATTATACACCTCTTACAGTTAAAGCAGCTACAGTGAAACGTTGTCTTGATTAGACAACACAGAGGTGACAGAACCCACAAAAATAGTTGTTTAGAAGGGTATATATCTCCTGCTCCATGAATGGCACCCCTTCTGCAGATGACATTCAGATTGCAATGTGCTGCACGGGTATTAGGTCCAACGTTTTGGTTGTACTGATTTAACGATTATTATTGAAATATATAATATTCGCAATCTGAATGACCGTATTCATAATAAAGACAAAAAATATGATATATTTTCCCGGAATTTAACATGGCTGCAATGTCATTACAATAAAAATAAAACGTTTTGTAATATGAAATACATATTTTTGAATAACATGTACATTACCATTCGTTGAATAAACACATTCATATAGCTCACATGTATGGATTTTAGAGCACTCGAAGGGTTTGTTTGACTTACTGGTTCATAGTATTTAGTATGTAGTATTTTTTGTTTATTAATTTTATTTGACGCTGAAAGTATATGGATCTAAATGAATATGAAACACTAGTGTAAAAATAGTGGAAACACTGATATGATGGCTTGTGTTCCTTTCTTCAACTCTTTATGTCACGGTGAAGTACTAAATGATAGACATAACTCACATAGTTCAAAGCTACTTTTCACCGATAAACACTACATGTGATACATGCTTATTACTTTACAATATTGAATAAGAGTATACCGCATAGCTGTTGTAATAGTTAGTGTGATACCCCCGAGTGCAGTAGATCGTATGTTTGGGCACCGGTCGGGTCAAACCAAAGACTATGAAATTGGTATTTGTTGGTTTTCCGCTAAGTATGCAGCATTAAGGAGTAAGAGCAAAGTTTGGTTGGTTCGGAATCATATAAATTTGCTGGAATGAAGCGACATGTCTATCCACGGACTGTTGTTTCAGTGAGCTTGCACTATGAAATCCAACTCCGTGTTTCGGTCTAGTACAAAACTGACATCATCATCATCATTAGCAAAATGTAACGTGTTCTCGCCATAATATAGCTGAACAATTGCTCATTTGGCGTAAAATAACAACCACTAACTAACTAAATAGATGTAAAGTATTCTTTAATGAGTGTGTCGGTCATGTTTGACAAATAAAAATAGAGAGAACAAGAAACACATGCGTTTGCAACATGAATAACACGAACTGCTTACTCTTCCAGAGCACATGAGTTCACCCCAATATTTTAGTGGGATTCGTGTTGCTAATTTTTTTTGGGGTGGTGGGGTGGCGGGGTTGTATGTATGTCTGCCATTGTCTGTAGTTTTGTCCCTTTTCTTTTGGCCATTGTATTGTCAACATACTCTTTAGATTTACGTCTGATTACCCATCTAGTACCTTCAAACATTTCTTATAAAATTAATTGTCAATGTTAAGCAATTTGAAATAGGCATTAATTAAAATGACCTGACCGTTGGAATAAATTGAGAACTTTATATCTTAAAAGTGGATGAATAGACTGCAGGAGATGAATGTACGTCAAACACGTCGGACAACGTCACGTGCCAATTTATTTTTTTGTTGCGTAGCATGTGCAAGACGTTGAATGCATGGTGTAGCATGATGGATATATCGTTGTTCATTAGAAGAGTAAATGAAAGGACAGGCAATACAATGACCATAAGAAAATTGTTCTTTACTTAGCACGGGATGTGACATCACCTTTATACGAGTCGTTCATTGGAATTTATATTTGCTTTGTCCCCCACACCCAGCGGACTCCACTCTAGGAGGAGTTGGACCACACAGCGGAAAAAATTAGGTTCTGTTTACGTACATTGGTGTTCCCTTGGGATGGTAAAGAGTATTCATGTCCAAACGTTTGTTTTTGCTTTCTTGATATGGGTTGAATTGCTGATCATCACTGTTTATATTTTTCTTTCGTATTGTATGCGTACCATCCTGTATAAAATAAGAACAATTATAATTTAATATTCACTCATTTCTTTGGCGATCTGTTGTTTGGTAGACTTTGTAACTAGAGTAACACGACGGGTGTCACTAGTGGAGCAGGAACTGCTCACCCTTCCGGAGTACCTGAGTTCACCCCAGTTTTAGTGGAGCTCGTGTTACTCGATCATTAGTTTTATGTGTATGTTTTGTTGATCGTTGTTTGTTCTTTTTCTTTTGGTCATTGTGTTGTCTGTCCTTCGATTTACGGATTCTGATTACCCCTTTGGTATCTTTAAAATCTTCTTGAAAATGATATATTGTCTTGTTGTAAATGAAATACAAACGTGCTAGAAAATAATAGTAGAAGGCAAGACAAATATTACCAGAAACTACCTATAGTGTACTCTATAAGGACGAAAAACATGTTAACCTATTAACTAAATGAAACAATATCATTAATTAAAACAATCACACGTATGTTAAAGTCGTGTCTTTATGACATATTAATGTTTACTATTTAAGGACAGGACAATAGCTTTAATTAATATTTTCAATGCAAATTATTTCAATTTATTTTGATCGGTACATATATACCGATATTTTATTATTTATTAAATGGACGTAAATTATTAAATATTCATGGTTGAAATTTACAGCTCCTTAATCAAGTGATTTATGTCATCTAAGTCAATCTCCCTCATGTATTGGTAACCATGGTAACCATAGCTGATTGTTTTTGGTTATCATGTTTAGTCTCTTTGGTTTACTTGCTCCCAAAGAGGTGGTCTTTCTTTTTAATTATGAGCGCCAGTGGCGTAGCAGGGGTTAAATAGAATATACACAATTGGCGACGGAGGGTCTGGGGGAATTATTTATAATGTACAAGGTCGGTATGGGTTATTTGAAAATTAAAGTAATATTGAAACAATAGTAAAACAAATATATGTATTTCAATGACTTTTGTTTTGTGGTAAAGCCAAAAACCAATTTGGGAAGTAAACATTTGTTGGTTCAAATAATTTGTGCGCACGGGCGTTTTGAGGTAATGTAGCTACGCGCCCGATTGTACCTCATAGAACCTAATCCAGAAACACGTCATGCGCACTAACTTTATATAACTACATTGTATTAGCTGTTGTTCATCACAAACAAATATTCGGACATGTAACGCTCGTAAATAATTACTTACATATGATATTTCTTAGTTTGTTTGGTGTTATGGTGTTTAACGCCACTTTCAACAATATTTCAATTATATCTTGGTGGTCAGGTTTATTGGTGGAGGAAACCGGAGATCCCGGAGAAAACCATCCACCTGTCGATGGTAGTTTAAAGTGACTCTACCGCTATGATAAAACTGAACTATTGTTGACAGTGGCGTTAAACACCATAACACCAAACCTATAATGACACTTTTTCATATGTGGTTACTTCTAAAATTACATTAGTGAACGAACATTTAATGTTTTGGGGGGATACATTTCTGTCATCAAATTTGATAGAAGAACTGTCTTGACCTGAAAGATGCAAAAAATAAAAAAAATCCTTTTGAAAATTTGAAGAGAAAGTACTGATTTTTTTTTCATGTAAAACAAATAATCTGATTTTATTTTCGTGTGAAAATTGGCTGGGGGAAAACATAGCCCCTAACCTAAAATTTAAATAGCCGGTCTCTTAGAAGCTCCAGATCATTCAAAAAAGAATATTTATGATTGATAAATACTTAGTACATTTTTTTTTTGTAGCACACATCATATTGTTGTGATTTGTTTAACAATCAGACCACTGTCTCATAGCTGTTGACTTTTAGATTTACCTGTTCAATTTTTTTTTTCAGAACAATGGACTACACAAGTTTTGCACTAGTGATTGTTAATGTTGTGGGTTACATTCATTATATAAACAGCGCGACAATACAATGTACTATTAACTGTGGTAAGACGAACGCAGGCCCCAGTTCAAGTTTATCATCGGGCGGAAGGGGTCGTATGTTAACTCCTGTAATAGGAGTACCACCAGGTTCAACAGTTCCGAATGGACCACCTCTTTCATCACCGCTTGAATTACAAGGACCTCAAAGACGTCCGAAACCATCAAAAGTTCGAAAGGTACCTCCTCTTCCGCCACATATCAGGGCTTGTCTTGAAGGAAGAGGACAGAATTGTGGGAAGTATGCACGATTGAATACCGAGGCAAATAGGAGAAGATTTCTTATTGATAATAGGTCCAGAGTAGGAAAAAAATCTAAGTTTCGTTTTAGGCAAAGTTCTTCCAATAAAAACAAAAAAATCTTTTCAAAACGGAAAGAAGCAACAGATTCTTTTATCCCAATGCCAGAACTCAAGCCGGAAGCTTCTAAATCAATTGCAGACAGCATAAACGCAATTGTAAACTCTATGGTTACCGAGCTTGATAAAGATACCTCTAAATCGAGCAAACAAATTAGTAACACAGGACAGAATAATGTATATGCTATTTCTGACAAAAAAGCAAAGAAATCACGACGAAAATCTAAAACATCTGACCGGAAGTTGAAAATAGTAAGTTCCGCAAGTTCTAGTGGAAGAAAAACAACAGAGGAATATGATAGAACTGATTCAAAATCAGGAAAACTTGATGATTCTCGCGGGAAATCGTTTCCTGACACATCTTTCTCAGAATTTCGATCAAGTCTCTCAGGGGATGAAATAAAAGACAGAAAGAGAGGTTCATCTAGTTCTATCAAAACAACCGCGCGTGACTCGTCAGTCGGCACTGGCGCTCTCAATGCTTTAATGAAGTCTATTCGAAGGCCAAGCATGTCAGCAATTTCTACAGCTGGTGCAAGCAAAAATGCTAATGTTATGCAAGGTATCTTCCGTAGCTTAAAACACGATTCTGATAAACGTAAAAAGTCATCACAAGGGGAGCAAACTGTCTCCGGTGTTATATCAAGTTCTACAAAATTTTCCGATTCAGCACCCGTTTTTTCTAGAATGGATTTGATCTCCCCAGTAAAGATGAAAAAATCTTCAACAACGCGAACACGTACAAAAGTGAGCCATACCGCTGGAAAAGGACAAACTTTAGGAACGAAACAGACCTTTGTGAAAAGAAAACATACACGAATGGGAATAACTGCTGGGAAGGGAACAATGTCTGGAATTCAGACAACATCAGGAATGGGAAAAGCATCAGGGATTCGACAGACTGCCAAATTAGGAGCAGATTCTGGAATGGTAGTATCTTCGGTCATCGGAAAATTGTCAGAAATTATGCAGAGTGCGCAAATGGGGGCTACTACAGGAATGACACACATATCAGGAACTGGTGGAACAATGTCCGACACAAGGACAACTTCGGGAATTGGGAAAATATCAGGAAGAGGGACGAAATCAATAAACAAGCAGATTTATGGAAAAGTAATGACTTCGGGAAGCGGAAAAACGTCAGGAATTGGAAGCGCGTCAGGAATGAGGAAAACCTTGGGGACAGGAAAAATGTCAGGAATAGGGAAAACTTCAGGAACAAAGGCCTCAATAATGGGACAATTTTCAGGAAAAGGGAAAACTCCAGGAACGAGAGAAATGTTAGGAACAAAACCCACTTCAGCCCTGTTCGATGGCTCCATGACTGGTCAACAGAAAGCTTCTACTAGGTCACAGCATGTGTCATATACAATGTCAGGAATGGGAACTTCAGGAACAAAACAATTTTCAGATATGCGCGGTACCATATCTGCTACACAGAAATCGGTAGATAATAGTTTGTATGGGACTGTTACTGGTTCACGGCAATTATCGATTCCACAATCCGGAGATGGGACAATGTCAGGAATAGGAAGAACGTCAAAACCAAGAATAGCTTCAGGTATGAATGGTGGTTCCGTAGCTGGCACACACAAAGTTGTGGTTAACTCTTTACAAGGATTACAAGGAACTTCTGCTGGTTCTAATCAGGTGTCGTACACAGTATCGTCCTCTTCTACTGCAACAACAGACAAAGACAGCCAGCTTGACAGTCATAATGAAGATGGATCTAGAGGTCTAAATCAGGATGATTCCAAGGGCAGAAATCAAGACAATGCAAAGGAACAAAACATTGAGATTGAAATTAAAATGATCGAAGTTTCTAAACCAGACATGCAATATATAGTAGAGAAAAAGTCAAACGAGGATGGATCCAGAGGATTAAATCAGGATGGTTCAGGAGGTATGAACCAAGATCAAGATTCACAAGGGGCTTCTCTCCGGAACAACCAAATGTCATCTTCAAGCTCTTCCACTAGCTATAGTGACACATCTGCCATATCGGGAATGAATCAAGCATCAGGACAATTAATAAATAATGCGGGTTCATCGACAGCATATAGACAAGTCGCTCAGGGTACTGCCTCCATGACGGGTTCGTTAAACGTTCCTGTAGGTAGCATTGCCCGAACTTCTACAGGAGGATCAATGATGTCTGGAAATGTACGAAGCTCAACTAATGGACCAGTAAAGGGTGGATTATCTATGAAGAATATGGGAATGAATCACATGGATAAACAAATAAACACTCAACCAAAGTCCACTTACGTAATTACAGGAACCGGTATGCAATCAAGTCCACCATTACGAACAAATCTTAACCGACAAAATAGGATGCAACAATCTTCTAATCAAATGAATATAATAAATCAACTTAGACCTAACATCCAACTGCATAAACCTATACTTCGAATGAAGCCAAGACAATCGTCGGCATTATCTGAACTAATGGCATCAGTTCCAAAGAGGAAGGCTATTAGTAAGCGCCCGAGACCTCAATTTTTAGATCTTGATCTACTATCAAAACTGTCGTCTAGACCAATTCAAACATCGGCAGGACTAAACAAAAATAGTGGTACAAAACCTTTGCTCTTAGATACTGCTTTAAAGACACAAGTTACATATCAAAGCGACGTTGGTAAACCATGTGACTGTGCCCAAGGTTCTGCACCAAAAGCAACACAGGTAAAGTTTATATGATACTATTTTTGATATACTAGTCTAGAGGTATAATACTCAAACCGTTTTCCACACAAGCAAGATAACAACAACCCAACATACAAAACATCGGAGAGAAAATTGGAACAATTAAGACAATGAGTTAATCAAATATGTATAGACCGTCAGTTCAGTCACAAATAATCCATAATAAGGGCTATTAATATGACTTTACCTTACGTGGTCGAGTTTGCTGAAAATTCTTGAAGAAAGGGTTAATCAGATGTCGTAATGCGAAGAAGGGCAGACAATGAAATGAACAAAAGAATAAAATGTCAAAAAGACAAACAATGTTTAACAAAACACTACACAAAGCAATGATCAACAAAGCAATGATCATCAAAGCAATGGTCAACAAAGCAATGGTCAACAAAGAAAAACACAGAAAACTTACACAAAGCAATGGTCAACAAAGAAAAACACAGAAAACTTACACAAAGCAATGGTCAACAAAGAAAAACACAGAAAACTTACACAAAGCAATGGTCAACAAAGAAAAACACAGAAAACTTACACAAAGCAATGGTCAACAAAGCAATGGTCAACAAAGCAATGATCAACAAAGAAAAACACAGAAAACTTACACAAAGCAATGGTCAACAAAGCAATGGTCAACAAAGAAAAACACAGAAAACTTACACAAAGCAATGGTCAACAAAGAAAAACACAGAAAACTTACACAAACCAATGGTCAACAAAGCAATGGTCAACAAAGAAAAACACAGAAAACTTACACAAAGCAATGGTCAACAAAGCAATGGTCAACAAAGCAAAACACAGAAAACTTACACAAAGCAATGGTCAACAAAGCAAAACACAGAAAACTTACACAAAGCAATGGTCAACAAAGTAATGGTCAACAAAGCAAAACAAAGAAAACTTACACAAAGCAATGGTCAACAAAGCAAAACACAGAAAACTTACACAAAGCAATGGTCAACAAAGCAAAACACAGAAAACTTACACAAAGCAATGATCAACAAAGCAAAACACAGAAAACTTACACAAAGCAATGATCAACAAAGCAAAACACAGAAAACTTACACAAAGCAAAATACAGAAAACTTACACAAAGCAATGATCAACAAAGCAAAACACAGAAAACTTACACAAAGCAATGGTCAACAAAGCAAAACAAAGAAAACTTACACAAAGCAAAATACAGAAAACTTACACAAAGCAATGGTCAACAAAGCAAAACACATAAAACTTACACAAAGCAATGGGCAACAAAGCAAAACACAGAAAACTTAAGATTCAGCTGAACACACTAGAATTTGCATACTGAGTAAAGGAAAGAAGAATATTTTATTTTATAATATTATCTTGATATTTAGACCATTCCTATATGAGAGAGTCCATAGAATACAGCGTCACGTGATGATTTTTTCCCCACCTTCAATTTGTTTTACTTCTATTTCATTTCTCATTTTTTAAAGAAGATAAGAGATTTTAGTATCTTTTACTCGGTGTGTGAAATTTAATGTGTTCTAACCACGTTCCGCTTCCCCCTATCCCTCGAGAAAAGATTAAGCTTTCAACACTCACGAAATATATTCCTGCATCGTTCATAGCACCATATGTAAGTAGAGTTTGAAGATACCAAAGGGGGTAATCAGAATCCGTAAATAGAAGGACAAACAATGCAATGGCCAAAAGAAAAAGGACAAACAATGATCTACAAAACATACACAAAAAACTAAAGATCGAGTAATATGAACCCCACTAAAAACCGGGAGTGAACCTATTATTCTTTATTATTGATATATTGCCTGTGTTGACATATATATATATATGTTCTTACTACACAGATACACAGAGACCTGTACTAAATAAATGCTTCTATTATATTTGATATTTATTGTCGCCACTGGGGCTGATACAGCAGCTTATAACCATGAAAATAGGTATCTACGAATTTGTACAGTAGATTTTTTTTTATAAGTTTTGATGTCATATTTTTAATCTATTCAATTATTTAGACAACATAGTCTTACATATAGAGTACATTTGATTTTTCTCATCTTTTGTAGATCGTCCAGGCTACTGCTAAGTTAGCTTTAGTTGGAGATAGAACGGTCTTGATCGCAAAGGTGCCAAGAGCTAAAGTGATAGATACAAATGGAAAAGGGTCCTTTCAGTTAGAGTTCCCAAATTTGATAATTCAACCAACTTTAACTGAAACAGTTGCCTCACCCTCTGAGTTGTTTGGTATGAATATGGGTAAAGGAGGTGAATCATCCAGTGATTCTGATATATTAGTTGTAGCAATGTTACCAAAGGGGTCCTCTCTAGGCTCCAATATGTTCCAAAAATCGGATACCAAGGCACCGATGGCTATGCCTGTAGACCAATCTGCTGATACATCCAAATCAATTCCGGCAATATTTACAAATACAGTTTCGCAATCAACAAAAGAACAAAGGGGAATAGATTCTACAATTTCGGAAAGTAAACCAAAATCTAAAGTAAGTGTGGAAATAAGCAAGGACGACGGGAAACTGAAAGTGAAAATAACAGCCGATAAAATGAAAGATTCAACAATATCTGCAATAAAAGATAAAATAAAAAAAATAAAAACAGACGACAACTTAAGCATAGATACTAGCAAGGATGACGGAAAGCTGAAAATAAAAATAAAAGCAGATATCTCTAAAGATCTAATCGTTCCTGTTGTCAAGGAAACGGTTCAAGAACCTAGTATAAAGACTGATATTTCGGTGAATAAGGATGACGGAAAAATGAAAATGGCCAAAGCCTCCCAACAAGCAACCGGTGCATCATCTATAATCGACAAGACAAATGTTCAATCTCAGTCCGTAACAGTACCAGTTAAACCAAAAGTTAGTAACATCCAAAGTATAAAACCACAACTACAAGACGTCAAAGATTTAAAATCAACCATCCCTGCCTTAAAATCAACCCTCCTTGATTTGAAATCAACCCTCCCTGTCTTAAAATCGACACTCTCTGCCATAAAATTTCCTTCCTTAATTAAGACAGAAACTAAGACGACATCTAAAGTACCAGATGTTGTGACTGTGTTAACGTCAGCTAAACAAGGAATAACAACTATTCATTCGGGTATTGCCGAGGTCAAACCAGTTGCTAAGCTTGCTGAGCCTGACACCACATTTAAACAACCAGGTAAAGATACAAAGTTCAAGATTGAAAAAAGTAAAGACGACGAAAAGGTGAAGTACAAAATCAAGACAGTATCGGGTAAAGGTGATGGACAAATTAAAAGTGAAATAAAAATTACAATTGATAAGTCAGGCAGTATATCGTACCAAACTGAAAAAACTGCATCACAGAAAGCACAACCTGTTGTGGAGGTGAAACAGTCTACCGGAACTAGTAGTAAGACAGTAACTGACAGAGTCGACACCGGTAAAACCACAAGGACTTTTAAGCAAGAGGAAGATGGAGATCAATACAAGAAAGTTGTTACTAAAGAGGCTGGACACAGAATGAAACCAGAAGAGGACGGAAAATCTACGATCTCGTCCAAAACCAGTATTGATTCTAAAGCATCTAACAACAGGAAAATAGCAGAGGCTATTAAGGCACTAAAAGCGTTACAAAAGTCCCAATCAAGCCAACAAGTATCGGTGAGTAAACAGCAGGTGAAACCTACGTTACCAGATACTAAATATAAGCTACCATCAAACGGTGGAACTCTCAATGTCTTGTCCGAAAAACTAACAAAACACATCAAAGGTGCAACAGTTCCTTTAAGAAAAGTTTCTACTGACAATGATGAAGCTAAAGCAAGGAGACAGAACAGACAAAGAGCGCCGTCTATATCTAAACCACCAATCAAAATACCCATACCAAAACCGGGATTAGTAGCAACAGTGAAAAGTTTAGAAGGTATGTTTAAAATTATACAAAGTACCTTATAATGTTCGATTTGTCAGATTATAAGTAAAAAGTATGAACCCAGATAATGAATAACGTATAGAACATGATTGAATTTTAATCTTACCTCTACTAAATGCTGACTTCCTTCCATCAGTTGAAGATTGTGTATCACTTATGATACATTTGATTGTTTAGATTACTTTGATGAAGGCTGATAAAGATATTACCGAAAATTCCTCTTTCATTAACCTGAAAAAGAATTGTGTATTTGCATTCACTTTTTTTTAAAGAAATGTTCCATGATGACTGTATTCTATAGAGCCCAAAGAACATTGTCAGCTATATCATTTTCACGTGTAAACTATCACAGCTCGTAACCCATCACAATTGTTTTTGCATATTTTTACAAGTTGAACATGTCAGATTATATTTTTATTTTTTTTTATATAATTTTAGCATTGTGTTTGATATACGTGGGAGCCTTTATTGATTCCATCGGCTATGCTCCCTTTCCCGGTACATGTCATAAGCTAGTACAGTGTTTTAATCTGGGAGGAAAATTGAAGGCTGTTATCAGAGATTGTCCTGCAGGAATGTTCTGGGACCAAAGAATGTTACTATGTAGACCTCCAGATAATGTTCTTTGCTTCGAAGGTAAATAAATAAGATAATTTTATTTGACACTTCCTTACTAATGCGTATGCTTATTACTAAATTTAGAAATGTTTACCATGATCTTGAACTCGATATTGGTAGATATAAATAGAATCCCTCAAAACCAAGAACATGTAATATTTGGTTGTATTGCTCCCAAAGCTTTAAATGATTAGACTTTCCAATCTTCTGACTATGAACGTACCTGATGAAGGTTATTCCAGAAACGTACCTGATGAAGGTTATTCCAGAAACGTACCTGATGAAGGTTATTCCAGAAACGCGTCGTGCGCACTAAATTAGATATCTACGTTTTTATTATAATAGCAATACTTTGAAGTCCATTCATTGTAACAAAAACCGAAATGTCCGAAAAAATATTTGTTTTCCTGAATAATAATCTGGAAACATAGACTCTCTGACAGATTTTTTTTTTCTTCCAATCCTAAATCCAACTACTTTTGGACAGGTATAAAGCTTGCGTATATTAAAAGGTCTCAAAAACTGAGAAAACGTGTGTTATTAGATGTACATGTATATATATATTATATATTCTTTATGTTATGTTTGTCACAATTTATTACAATATGCTTAAATGACAATAAAATCTTATTATATTATTCTATCATACTAGTAGACACTGACGAGGAAAAACAAATCTCTTTGTTTTTTATTTGCTTTTGTTTGTTTGTGTTCTTTGTTTATATTTTTTGGCAGAGTGCATAGAAAAAGTATTTCATCTTTTTATGGTGGTGTCTAAAGAACATTAAATAGCTTATGTTTATTTGCTTGTTTGTTTGATGGTGTTTAACGCCACTTTCAACAATATTTCAGTTATATCGTGGCTGTCAGTTTTATTGATGGAGGAAACCGGAGAACCCGGAGAAAAACACCGATCTGTCGCAAGTCATTGACAAACTTTATCACATAATGTTGTACACCTCGCCCTGATCGAGATTCGGACTCACAACATCAGTGGTGTTATGCAATGATTGCATAGGTAGTTGTAAATCCAACTACCATACGATCACAGCCACGACGGTCCCCTACATAAATAGATTCTGATATCTTATTTAATTTTGAGCGTGCTTACAATAACACGGCATATTAAGGTCGTGGGATTCATGATCTCCTATGTTGTTTTACGTTATGAGTGTCCGTCTTGTGATGTCCGTTACGATTTCCGCATTAAAACGAACCGTCTTTATCTACAGTTGTTTGTAAGAGGACTCATATCTTATTTACGTTATTTGTGTCCAATACATATTGTTTTGTGTTTTGTTTTGTTAATCTGCGTCTATGTTGACAGTTTCTCTGGATTGTCCATTTTTGATTGCCCCTTGGGTATTCTCCAACATTTATTTATGTTAAATAAATAATTTATTGTAGACCGCTGTTTAATACCTGGTGTACGGCACCATCGACGTAATGGAGGATGTAGTTGCTTCTACAAATGTGTAGATGGTATCTCAGTGCCATCGTGTTGTCCGAAAGGTTATCGCTATGACGACGATGGTGAATGCGTCCCCGCCATTGGCAGTCTTGTTTGTGATGACGAATGTGAAACACCAGACATCATGAGAAGACAGCTATCACAAACATGTAAGATATTTTCTCCTTAGATAAACATAAATTGAACAAATATGTTGGGAAAGCGCTGTTGTCCTTGATATATAAATGTCATTTTGTGCTTCTGTCTTGTATAAGAACTTAAGAAGAGTTTGAAGATACCAAAGGGGTAATCAGAATCCGTAAATCGAAGAAGGACAGACAACACAGTGGCCAAAAGAAAAAGTACAAAAGGACAAACAACGATCTACAAAACACACACATACCAACTAAAGATCGAGTTACACGAACTCCACTACAACCCGGGGTGAACTCATGTCCTCCGGAATGTAGCACGTATGCAACACAGAAAAGCGATATTTTCAGAAATATGTGAATATTCAATATAATACAATTTCATTGTTTCTGTAAATGAATTCCATCACTTTTGTCTATTATCTTTGGGATACATTGAGCATTAAATGTGTGTCACAATACTACGTCTATTGAATTATTAAAACCATAATTTTTCCCAAAGATGTGTCATATCCTAAAGATCTAGTATTAAGATTATTTATGTTTGGCAATGAAAGCTAGTTTATATATGCATCAAGTGGAGATCTGTAACATTTCTCTTGTTTCTGTAGATTTGTTTACAATTTTCTCTAATTCACAGTTATTGTTATTTCATCATTTGATTACAATGAAATTTCATTAGTTTTTTTCTTTTGTCACTATTTTGTCAATTTTTCCACATGATTTATTCCTACGAACTCTCTGACAGTTTCCACGATGGTATTTTACACAGTTATGTTTAATGTTAATCTGAAATCCAAGATGGCCACTGGCCCTGCCATAGCCAAACGAACGTTTTTGGGGTAGGTGTTCCAATAAACTTTCTTGATATCTCCAAACGTTTTCCATGAAATAAATGATTGTATTTCACACAACGGACACTTTGACATAGAAATGGCAGTGTCTTTGTTTGCTGTTTGATTGAATTATTATTACTATTATTTTTTGCTCTTAAATCTCCAATTTATTTTTGCATGCATATGTTATCGTTGCTTGCTATAAAAAAAAATGACGTAGAGTTTTTAATGATGTCTCATGTACATTTATGTTTTATTAGCTTGTCCAAGTTTACCTGACCCTATGAATAAATACGGGTACCTTGCGCCACAGTATGGTGGCCTTCGAATCAGAGCTTGTCCAGCAGGAACACTTTACAGTGAAGCTCAGTGTAGATGTAGATTAAATAACAATGGTAGAAGTATGCGAAAACAGTACCGACGTAAGTTAATAGAATATCATTCTTGTTGTATCATATATTTCTCCTTATATTTCGGAGAACATTGATGATTTCGAGTGAGTGAGTGAAAGAGTGATTCTTGTTTCACGCCAAATGAGCAATTATGCGGATATATAATAATGAGAACAAGTAACATTCGATAAGATGATGGTGATGTCTGCTTTCTAGACAAAATTGCACAGTGCTAGCTCACTGAAACAACAGTCTGTTGGTAGACATGTCGCTCGGAACACATTATCCTGATTCCTAGCCAACCAGTCTTTGCACTTTCTCCTTGATGCTGCATGCTTAGTGGAGAAGCAACACATACCACTTTCATAGCCTTTGTTTGACCCCACCGGCGATCGAATCCACGATCTACCACACTCGAGGCGAGCATGCTAACCATTACATCACCAATGAGGTTTCCATTATTTCGAATTTGAAACTATAATTTAAGCATATTTTAATTCTATAAATACTCAGTTGCAATTTCAACATTTATGAATTATTGCTATATGTGAAAAAAATAAATAAAAAGGATGTTAATCGTTCGCAGATATGACGTAATATACATATCTATAGTATTAAAGTGTGTTACTCAAAGCAAATGTATTCATATGGGAAACCTATGGTTTAGAAACAGAAGCTTCTCCACTACTTGCTACAATCCCTCCGAAATGGGTGGCTGCTGTCACAGTTTGAGCGGGACGAAACAAATGCACACCTTGTAATCAGGATATGATGTAAATGAGTGTCACGTGTTTAGAGAATTATACGCTACCTTGTTGATAAAAGACAACTTGCAGCAGCTCCTGACAGACAAACTTTTGTTTAGAGTTGTCGTTCGTTAGCCTTTGCTGCTCCATACGGGTACCTGTCGAGTATGATATCATAATTCCCAAAGCAAGCAAAGAAAAAATGCATAGAAACATGTCTGCAGTTCATGTACCGGTAGATGTTTTTTTTTTATAAATTTCTTATGGTATATGGCTCTATAATTCTATAAGAGGGGAGGTTTAACCAATAAAACTAGTTTAACCCTGCCAGTTTTTATTGTAGTGCCTGTACCAAGCCAGAAAAGTGAGCAGTCATGTATTTGTGTGTTAAGGGTCAGAGGTCATGTATTTGTGTGTTAAGGGTCAGAGGTCATGTATTTGTGTGTTAAGGGTATCTATTTTACTTCTTACTACGATTTGGTTATTGGAATTGGGAACTTTGGTAATTTGTGTATTTATCTTATTATAATTTACATTTTCAGAGTGTAGCGCAGAATTCAAGATTAATTTTGACAATGGTTTCAAGGACATCTCTAAGGGTGGATTAGCATTTGATCATAGTCATATATACCTACGTAAAGGCAAAGCTATATTTGGTGGTAAAAGCAAATTGTATATCTGGGGCTTCCAAAGTAGATTCCTGGGAAAGACATTTGCAATCAGATTTAAGGCAAAGGTCAGTCGTGGTGCGGGCAGATATAAACCGGAGCCAATCATATCTAACTGTGGTCCCAATGGTGATTCTAGTGTGGAGGTGATGGTATACCGTGGCAAATTGATTTTTAAGGCTAAAACATCTGATAATCCTAATGTTGCATATTTCAAAGAAGATTATGATGTAAGTATAAAGATATACTAATTATGTGAAACTATCGATGTAAAATAACTTGAATCGTGAGACCTTAGAGATTTAATAAAATAATAAAAACGTAGATACATTTTTGTATCTAATTTAGTGCGTACAACGCGTCTTTAGAAAAAAAACCCCTTGATCTGGTACGCTCATAGATAAAAGATTGAGAAGCCAAATATTTCAAGGGGGGGG
>MJUT01058213.1:68542-98233 GCA_002080005.1 Gigantidas platifrons
TTTGTTATTGCTTGTTCATATCAGACCGTTGTTTGTTATTGCTTGTTCATTTCAGACCATTGTTTATTCATATCAGACCGTTTGAGGTTTGAGGCTTCAGGTAAAAAATTTGCCAGAGGACCAATTCATGTTGTTCGGACTAGTTAACCATAGTGTCTACTACTACAGTTTAACATCCAACAAACATTAACATACTTTATCCTGTAGCTGTGATATTTGATCAACCAAAATGGATTGAGTGTACCTTTTTTTTTGCTTTATACATGTACTGTACAACCACTGACAATATTTCACTTTTTGCAATGATGTCACTATATGAAATCTTTGAATTTCACTTAACTTTAAGTTTTTGATGTCGTTTGTTTTCTATTGAATTTTCACTGTTTTTCTTCATTATTGACTGATTCAATGTTGCAGAATAACAGAATATGCATACGTTGTCTCAAAATATAAAATCTTTGTTTTCTGCACGAAACAGGTTAAAAATGATTGGCAAGCCTCGCATCTCCCCTCCCCCTTTTTTTTTCTAAACCTCATACAAATAAATTCTATATTCCAAGACAATGTAAGTATTCTATATAGACAAACTGACAAGTGTTGACATAGATGACAGCCGTGTCTGTCATGGATGCACTGTGGATGACAGCAGTGTCTCTCATGCATGCACTGTTAAAACTATCTTTTCAGGACATAATGTTGAATATTATGGGATTCAGAATTCAAAACAAACATGCGTAATTTTTCATAAAATGCAAAAGGACATCTTTAAACTTTCTTTTCATAATGTTGAATATTATGGGATTCAAAATTCAAAACAAACATGCATAATTACTAATTTTACATAAAATGCAAAGGGTATCCATGACAACATGCATTATATACCTGTAATAATGATTTGACAGTGGGTTGAAATACAAGATTATGACTTAGAAGAAACGAGCGTAGTATTGGCTGAGGGAATGCAGCCAACCGGGATATAATGCCAGTCAAAAGAAAATTGACAGCGAAGGGATTCTGTATCATTCCTTCCAACTTGGTCAACAAGGCAGTCAAAAACGGCCCTACAAAACATAATAGTATGTACTATATTGATTATACAATGTACATATAAATAGTAATAATATAAATATTATATAGACAATGCAGGTGGTAGATAAAGATGAAACAAGTAATGTCTGTTTCATTGGAAATCCTCTCCATTCCCCAAAACAATAGACGGCAGTGCAAAATAAATTTGAGGTTTCTGTATTGGAGTGGTACAGAGACGTGCAATGAAATATACAGTACAAAAAATTACAGTGACGAATAATTTTTACATGTCTTTGTACATGTATGTGTTTGTGGTTGGTTATACTGTTGACTGTATAACTTTTTATTTTCAATCAATTATCAAAATCAGACAGGCACGCTGATTATCTACAAATACATCTGTATATAATATTTATCATTGTTTACAAGAACAATTTCAGGAAATTTGATTATAACAAAAATTTTGACTTTACTTTCAATTACATCCAAATACCATTTGTAATTCAGTCTTGCTAACCATGAATATTTTATTTTCAGTATTTCTTTTTTAAGTATTCTCTCTCTCTCTTTTTTTCAATTTAATACCGGTATCCAATTAGCTGTGAAATAAAGAATAATGCAAATTGGCTTCTGTAGAAACTGTTTCTCTGTTTTACCATTTTTAACTGTAATAAACCAGGATTATAACACATTTTTATATACTTACATTTTTTTAATTAGTTTTATATATAAAAAAAATTGTACTAGCATTGATTTGTATTGCGAGAATGGAATTCTCACAGCAATCTCACATCGAAGACGAAGCCAGAAATGTTAGATACGACAAGAAATCCATTTCAAACAAACCATGTCAATGATAGTATGTTAATCGAGGATTTGGTGAGATGACGTCATTATAGGGTCACATAAAAAAACTCATTTTTTTCTTCATATCATGAAAGATATTTTCGCATATGACCATCAAAGGGAAAATTCATATCACATTAGTTACTTGATAATAGAAAGTATCGTGTGTAAAGATCAAAGGGAAAATGTACAAATCACCAATAATAACAATACTTACCTATATTTGCCGTATTTGAAAAATTAGTACCTGAAGGCACTTTCATCACAGAATTTTGCATAGTAGGAAGAGAAAAACTAACGCTGCGCTTAGATGACCCATCATTGCTAACATCACTACACTGTGACGATGTCAGATTCGGTAATGTTTCTAGATCGACTGGTAAACTTTTTGCATGTGAAAGTGATGACATTGTAATTTCTATGTAACTAGTTGCATCCTGTGGACTAGAAGATTTATTTCCTGTTGACTGTGTTTCACTGCTCGTTTCTACATTTTCATCTCTATTGCCGATTAAATCTGCCTTACTTAACTCAGCTTGACTATTGGGGTCTATAACATCAAACTTTGTAACATTTTCACATTCAAACTTAACTTCAGAATCTCTAGAGGATTTCGATTGATTCGATTGATTCCTGTCTAAACTAGAAACAAGATCACTAGATTTTTCAAATGAAAGACTTTTTGATACACTAGAATCATCCTGCTTGCTAAAATCACTTTTATCTGTACAAGGCGTTGATGTCCGTGAATTTGACAAAGATCGTAACTTAGAAAAGACTGAGCTTAAAGATTGCATACTTGTCTGTATAGAAGGGTCGTCTTCAGGAGGTGTATCAATCTCCTGTAAATAATCTAAAAATTCACTAACGTCCTCCGTTGATGTATTCGTATCATCAAATGAAGTCCAATCAATTTTCCGTAACACCTCGGAAACATCTGGAATTGTTGACTGCGTGGGTGAAATATCACTACTGGTGATAAAGACATCGTCTGCACCAGTAGGAGAAACTGGATTTGTAGAATCTTTTGAGTAATTAACTGAACTTCCTTCACTATTTTCTGTATGAACACCACTCAGTGAGCTATCACAATTTTTATTTTTATTTGAAACTAGGTCTACATTTGTCAAATTCATAGTCTCGGAGTCCGGAGTCCATTTCCCTTCCGAAGCATCTATAGTTCTACTACATTCAGGACTAGAAGAACCTTGGAAGACGTCATGCAGAGGATTACTACCATTGTAAGGATAAGCCCACACAGTACAAGCTTTAGAACAATTATCTAACGACATCCTGGCCTCTGACAGGTAATCAATATAATTGGATTCATATTGTTCTAGTTTACCTTGAAATGAATTTGTTGAAAAATTTGATTTGTTGTTTTCAAAGCTGTTCGACTTTGACCTGTCAAAAGATAAAGAAAATTTATTATTTCTTCTTTTCTCAATTTTAATTTTGTCAAGGACTATGATAGTAGTTTATATGGTATATTCAAATCTAAAAAGCTAATTTTTAACTTTTAAGGAGGGACTTCTTTATACATTTTGGACAGTCAGTACAGTAAAACCTGCCCATGTGGTCACCTCTATTAAGCAGTCATCTGTATTTAGAGGTCACCTTTTCTTGTCCAGTTATAGAAAAATTTCATAGAAATTGATCCTCTTTTAAAAGATCACCTGTCTTATAAGGCCACTTTTTCTTTGTCACAAAGATGACCTCTCAATACAGGTTTGACAGTATATTCAAATCTAAATAGCAAATTTTAACATTTTAGGAAGGACTTCTTCATACACGCTGGACAGTGAGTAGTTGTCTTTAGCAGAGATGGTTGAAATTTCAACATGATACAAAGTTGTCAATAATGAAAATCATAAACGCAAACATTTTTGCTAAATACAATGGTTTTTTAAAAGAAATATTTACATATTCTAACATGACGTCCTTCTTTCGCTTTGTAAACAAACGAGCGATTTATCGATTGGGTATAATCTCATTAGCACATGCGCCGGTGCACACATTTATTTAAGCCAGGTAATAAAATAATTAAATAAAATTATTTACACGGTTGTTAACATTTTAACATCTATATTCACAGAAAATAATCAACATATCCAAAATTAATAATATGTGACGTGCAATTAAAACATGCAAGCACAATATTATTGTTACAGATGCTGCATCAATATGACTGACTTTCCCATTGTAAATGTATATATGACTGACTTTCCCGTTGTAAATGTATATGTGACTGACTTTCCCGTCGTAAATGTACATGTTGACGAATTATCGTCAGCTCGAATTTGGCAGCATAAATTGTGTGTGACATTGTCTGCAAACGTAAATATAAATTACCGTCTTCCAATCACAGTATACTACCGTATTTGTACTCTTAGACATATCAGAATCGAACATTTCATTCGTTTAGGTTATTTTATTTTATGAGAAAAAGAGGGAAATAGGTGTTTAAACCTTTATTTATTAATGATGAATAATAAAATGAAAACCAAAATTACAAAATCTGTCGCAACAATTCCAAAATCTAATAGAAATATCGTAGAAAGAGGCAAAATTGATACTCCTAACACACAAATGACTGCTCACTTTCCTGGCTTGGTACAAGCACTTCAATAAAAGTTGTGGAGTTAAATTAGTTTTATGCGCCCAAACTGATTAAAATCTATCAGACTCGCTGTGATACTAGTGATAATGTCTGTCTCGACCTTCAAAACTGTTGATATTCTATATATATATATACACTCCGACAAAAGTTAAGCACCACCCTATATTTTTATCGATATATTTTTTTACATCAATACTGTTAAAACAATCAAATAAATATCACCATTTTTCTTACACTTCTTAAAAGACTACACCAAGGGCTCTAAAATTACCAATCTACGAAGTATTTATCATCCTGAAAGACGTGACTATGACGTGGCAAAAATGGGGTTCAAAACAAGCACTGGAAAAACGTAAAACCAATTTGTCTTTGATGGAAGTTTTTAACATTGCATTAAAATGCAGTCTTCCGATTTTAAGAACTTTTAAATGCATCTATTGTGTGTATGTGTAAGGCATAAAAATCAATAACGAGTATATCCACCGCATTTATTGTGAAGTTCTGTAACACGCCTCGTCATGCTTCGCACAAGACGCCTAAGCCGTTCTTGGGGGAACTGTTGCCACTCCTGTAAGATAGCAGTTCTTAATTCGTCAATATTTTGACATTTTGGATTGCGTTGATTAATTTTTCGGCCAATAAAGTCCCATACATGCTCTATAGGGTTCATGTCTGGCGACATCGCAGGCCATGGAATTGTCTGAACAGCCTCTTGCTGTAAAAAATGTTGTACAATTCGGGCTCTATGTGCCCTGTCAGCCATGGCATGATTGTCGAAATGGGGGACTACGTGTGGAGTGAGCACATTGTCACGGTATTTTTGGCTTGTCAGATTACCATCAAGAACGTACAAGTCCAACTTACAGTCATAGGAAAAACAACCCCAGACAGTTACACCCCACCCCCAAAAGCAGTTGTGTTCAAAATGTGGTTGTCCTGAAATGAAGTGTTTCGTTGGCGCCAAACACTTGCACGACCATCGGTAGGGCGTAACAAAAAACGACTTTCATCAGACCTGTGGACCCATCTCCATGTGCGAATAGTCCACCCCAAATGATCATGTGACCAGTCAAATCGAGCATGGCGATGACATAATGTCAACTGTGGACGTTTTATGGGTCGTCACGCTAGCATTCCCTGATGGTGAAGGCGTCTGATTACAGTGTGTGTGCTAATGTGGCCTCCAAACGCTAAATTACCACGAAGTGCACAAGCAGTACTGATCGGCCGTTGCCGCTCCCGTCTGAATATGAGCCGGTCTTCTCTTGGCGTCGTTTTGCGAGGTCTACCTACACGTGGACGGTCAGTAACATTCCCCGTTTGACGAAAACGTTGCATCAGTCGTACAATGATGGAATGGTTAACCCTGAAGTGATCTGCCACCCTTTCTATGGCTAAAACCAGTTATGCATGCCAACAGCTTGCCACCTTTCTGGTATGGTTAATTTTCGCCGCACCATACCAAACCAATAGAAAATGAAACTTAAAACTCTACACAAAAAAAATCAGCTTTCGTTCGCAAACACAAATGTTGAAAAGTACACGTGGCACTTTACACACCCTGTCATATACACATAAATAAAAATCGATCAATAACCTGTTTCACAGGTAAGTAAGTATGTGTGTACAGGTAACGAAAACAGCAAACCGATTTGAAATAAGTTCATTATTAGAAAAGATATTATTGAAACAAGTCAGGTGGTGCTTAACTTTTGTCGGACTGTATATATTAATATAATAATACATACTCTGAAAAATCATTTTAAAAGCATGCAACAAATATCACGAGCATCTAAAATTCTACGAAGCAAGAATATTGCACCAATTAAATTTTATCCGATAAATAAGGGAAAAAAGGTTTGATGAAAATATTTCTAATGAGTGACAGAAAAGACAGATATGAAACAGCAAGGTGTAATTTAAGTAAATCATTCTACAAAGATATAAGAACGGCTGTGAACAATTACCTTACCCAGGCATTCCACAGCAGCAGGGCACATGGCAAATTGCCTGTCTAATTGTATTTTTTTCCCCTGGCTACTTTGTTTTCAAAAATGAAAATGTCAAAGTGAAAGTAAAATATGGCTTTGTTTTGCATACTGTTTCATCTTTTGCACTCTAAATTGCTCAAAGTGCATTGGGAATCAAAATAAAGGGGTAAGAATGAAATATTTTGGGAATTTTGCATGATTTTAGAATATTTTTCATTGGGAAAGGGTCCTTTTACCAGATACTGGGGAAGGCTAGAAAAATTCCTGCCCTTCTACTTTAGGATTATCACCTCCTACTTGAAAATGAGTGGAATGCCCTGCTTACCCATCAGGTTTTGTTTCCTTAGAACTACATATCATTCTGATTAAAACATAAGATTTTGGTATAAAACTTTTTTTAATACTCACTTTTTTTGCTATTAAAGAAAATTGTTTTGACTAGCCAGCGTGGGTATTATACTAAAGCAATAAGACAGATCACCAGTGTACATTTCACTTAAAATCAATTTTTGACATGAACATGGAGTGAGTGATTGTTGTTTAATGCCAAATCAGCAATTTTTCAGCTATTTCATGGCAAGAACAAGTTAATTTTCAATAACATGATGATTAGCACTATGGAAGATGATGTGTGTGTTATACACTATATGCACACTTTACATGACAAATTACGGTAACCAAAATTGACCAAAAAAAAAACCATCTTTCTTTTTAAAGCTGTTAGTTACATTTCTTTCATTTTTTACCCCTGGTTAATGGATAGTGCAAAAGGGAGAAGTTAAATTTTAATGGTTAATTATTTTGCATGCAACTTTAAAAAAAACCCAGAACTTTACATTCTTGCACAGAATTTATAATTTAACATGCATCATGCAATATATTACTCATGCTAAAAACAAAGGTGTTTTTCGCATATTTCTTACACCAAAAATATACCAAAAAAAAGTGAATTTTATGACAATTTTGTTTTTGTCAGTGAAATAAGACTTGTAACATCCATTATTAAACAGAACAGAAAAGTGGTTATTTATTTAAAATTAACAACAATTGTGACAGTTCTATCGTTTCTACAAATCAATTATTTTATACAAGACAAATGTACTAGATTTTGAGGGTTAGATTTGTGGTGTTTAACACCACCTTCAACAATATTTCAGTTATAATGTGGTGGTCAGTTTTCTTGGTGGAGGAAACTGGAGTACCAGTAGAAAAACACCAACATGTCGCTAGATTTTGAACTCAACCAATACTTAAAATAAGAAAAGAAACTTTACTTTGTACATATATAATTAATTAATACTTTCTACAAATTGCTTGTATGAGTAGGTTTAGCTTAATACAATTTTAACACCAATTACTGAAATGCAATTTTGAATAGAAATAACTAGTACTTTTGTAACCATGGTAACTGAGGAATTTGTTTCATCTTTTATCACTTTCTACACAGTCATTGTAATCAAATTTAATTCAAAAGTTTTTAAATGAAATAACTTTTGTTTGTATAGTTTTTCTACAAGAATAAATATTATGTAGCTTTAAAAAAAAGAAAAGAAAAAAAAGAAGTGTTATAAAGCCATTAACTTTGCAGTTATGCGAGAAAAACAGAGAAGACTATATTCATCATTTACTATCCTCTTCAATCTCTTAATATTTTTTTTTATAAAGCCTGTAAAGCCAGAAGATCAACCGATTTACGTAAATGGAAAGATCACAGTTGTTGCTAAAGCATTGTAACAAATGAAAAGAGTTCTAAAAGCTATACCTGACTTTTTGATGTTCCATTTCTTGTTTCCGAGCAAAAAGGAAACTGCCAAGACCTCTTTTTGGTCTTCGGGCAGTAGACTTAACGTTGTTTAATCTGAATATAGCAAAAAGAAAAACACCAATGCTACATTCAAAGCTACATTCACCTAAACAATAAAAGCATTACCGTAATAAGGAAAATTTAAAAAAATCGAAACATAAAACCTATTTGGATGTTTGAAAAAAATATATATATAAACCTGGATTTGTAACTACCTTTAATAAGTAAAGACTTATCTTATGTGACCTTATCTTAATATCCCTATGTAGTACACTTAATGTTCATTTAACCTGTAAAGTGTTTACCCTCTACTAAGGCCCCTCCCATCAATGGTCACCCCTCTTATCAGGCCAGATTCCAAATGCACTGAGATAGTAAAATACTTGCCTCCCTCAAGGGAGGCCATCCCTCTTATAAGGGCACTTTTTCATTGCTGAACATGTGGTTTTATAAAAAGAGAACTACTGTATTAAGCGACAACCTATCTATGACCTCTTTATAAAAGTACCTTTGCAAAACTATATAAGACACATTTATCTGTATTATGGGGTACCGTAAACAAATTTCAGAGGTCAGTATATAGCTTATGGACTACAAGCACTATTATACATGTACTAAAACAAACTGGAATAATGGACGAGTGAGTGATTCTTGCTTAACGCCAAGTGAGCAAGTTTTTCAGCTATATGATGATGATGCCAAGATCATTGCATGAACAAGTTACACATTAAGAAGTGATATTTTTTTTCAATAAGTCTTAAACATTGCATATTGGTAGCAATAACAGGAATTCAAGGCGAATAAAAGGAACCACATCCTCCAAGCAATAAATTAAATTATAAGGTCTTCAAAATACTTGTTATTAATTGTGTGTGGTTTTATAAGTGAAAAAAAGCAAAAGACAAAATCATTTGTTCATCTCATTTTCCCTATCATAAATGAAGTAATGTTTCATGTAAATTGTTTTTTTGATTCATGTAAATTGTCAAGTTACATTTTTTGATTCATGTAAATTGTCAAGTTATAAATTACTTCTTATGATTCATGTATTTTGTCAAGTTACATTTTTTAATTCATGTAAATTGTTTAGTTACATTTTTTATTCATGTAAATTGTCAAGTACATTTTTTGATTCATGTAAATTGTCATTACATTTTTTTATTTATGTAAATTGTTAAGTTACTTTTTTTTGTCAAGATACCATTTTCTGATTCATATACACTATATCAAGTTACATTTTTTGATTCATGTAAATTGCCAACTTACATTTTTTTTATTCATGTAAATTATCAAGCTACAAAATAACTCAGCAGCAAAAAAGAACTGTGAATAAAATTAACCAGTAGTTACTTGAGACAAAGTGTTTTAGGAAATATCTAATCTTTGGAGAAGTTTTATATTTTAACATGTATGAATGAATCTTAATCCTACAAATGTCAAAACACAATAAAAATTAATTGCATCTTAATCTAGATATGAACTAGATAAAGCAAAACCAGAAATTTACCACAGGATGTTTGAGGATAAAGAGTTAAAACAAACCACACATAAACATCAAGAAAATAAATTAAAAAAATATGTATATATATAGCTACCTGTCTGAGTCTATCTCCGGTACCTTTGGCACCTCTTGTAAATTGGTCACTAGACAATTTGGACGGAGGGAAAGGAATCTCTCTGAACTTTTACCGTACAAATCTAAATCTTTAACAGCTCTTCTTTGACTCACCATAACATGGGAACATGGAATAAGATGTCTAGGACAAAAGTAAGAAATAATAAGTACTTTGCATAATTTCCTCGTATTTTTGGTGAAATAATTACACCACTATAAATATTGCATACCTGATCATATTTTTTTGTGAATTTGATGAAAAGTTGATCTTGAAGTTAAACCTAATCGCTGCAAAAAAAGTGTGTGTGAGTGAGTGTTGTTTAATGCCAACATTCAAACATATTTTAAATAGATTGTTCCGTAATTTGATATTGTATTGTACTGTGTAGGGATAGATTGATTGGTACTTAACGCCAACTTTAGCAGTATTTCAGCTATATCATGGCGTGTGTAAGGATAGAAGCAGGGTTATTAAATACGGATCAGACAATATGAAAAACAGAAGTTTCATGATTCTACATCTCAATATATAACACAAAGGGATCTTTCTGAAAATCAATGTGATAGGAAAATGTTATAAACAAGGATTGATGTAAAATACTTACTTGAATATAATTTCAAACATCACATCTTCACAATTCAAATCCACCAGAGTTTTAAAAAGGGACAATGATGCTGAACACAGTAACTGTCAAAAAAAAAGAAATTTAATTGCAAGCATCCAAAAACTAAGATTGTTGTAAAGGATAACTGTTACACAATATCTGTGTCACAAACAACCACAGATATGTATCGTTTGTCATAATTTCAATCCTGTCATTTCCTCATTCACGACTTATCACCAGATTTGTAACAAGAGTAACACATTAGATGTTATTAGTGGAGCATGAACTGTTTACCTTTCTGCAGCACCTGAGTTCACCCTCATTTTTTAGTGCGGTTCGTGTTACTCAATCTTCAATATTTTATTAATACTGGCTGAGTCTAGCTGAGTATTAATAACTATGCTAATGACCCAATTACATGCAACATGCTAACAGCAAATGTCATATTCAAATAACACATATTGATTCAATTAAAGTCAAAATTATCAATTGAATACTTTCAAATGTTGACAATCTTAACATATTCTATGCTACATTCAATATTGCATAACAATTAGGAGATTTACTGTATCGCTTTGTAAGCATTGTGATGTCAATCTTTGGTTTTACTGTTGCAAATTGTGTTTACCTACATTAATTTCAATACTATGCAAAACAATTTGATTGACCCATTAAATTAGTTTAAGGGGGTACCATACACTACAGGGAGATAACTCTTTAAAATCAATTGAACGTTTTGATCATATGATGTTTGTATGCAGATTTCAAGCATCTCTGTGATCAAAACCACAGAGAGAAAAGCTGCTATGTGGTTAGTGAATTTATAGCTCTGAGTCTGTTGGTTGGAATTTGTTAACATTTTAATATTTATTACAGTGGATATATTCAAACACACTGCCAAAAAAATAAGAAAATTAAACGAGCAGATCAAATTTTACCTGGAGTGTATGGAACCACCTTAAAATTGACATTTTTATTGCATAAACATCATAGATCAGACATGACATCATACGTTCACTTCCAGTGTAAAACTTCAAACATTTGGGGTTTTTTTTCACTACCTTTACGTTTCATAAGTGAATAAAATATCATTAAAACTAACGGCAGTTCTTAAGGTAAACTTTATTCTGTTATATGGTATTCATTAAGGCCATGCAAAATTAATTACTTGGTTCTCAGGCCCTTTTTTGTCAAAATTGATGAGGGAGGGAGGCATTTTTTAAACATGTCAGATTTTAAGAATTCAATTATCTTGATTTAGAGACAACCAATCTTTGTTCTTACTACTTAATCATGCAATTGCTGTTTTTCTCAGCCCAGAGGCAGCAAATACCAAGTTCATAGTCATTTAGATTGACCTAACCCAAGGATTGAACTCACAATCTACCACATTGGGGTCAAGTATGCTTAACAGTATTAGACCATCGAAGCATTTGGTTTGGTTTATAGTGTTTAATGCCACTTTCAACAATACTTCAATTATATTGTGGCGGTCAATTTTATTGGTGGAGGAAAACTACCGGCCTGTCGCAAGTCAGTGACAAACTTTATTCCGTAATGCTGTATCGAGTACACGTCAAGATGGACAGGGTTTGAACTCACAACTTTAGTGGTGATAGGCATTGTTTGCACAGGTAGTTGTAAATCCAACTACCATACGATCACTACCACGACAGCCCCCTGACCCAGGATTGAACCCACAATCTACAACATTTGAGTCAAGCATGCTTAACATTATAATACCACCACTGCAGTAGTGTTTCAAGTTGGATTATTACATACCCTTGAACTACTATTAATTCTAGTCGTGAGCGAATCTAATATAACAATTTCATCATTTTGTTCTGTCAGTATAAATCTTATAAAGGCTTTAATTAAGGCAGGTTCTGTGATTTTCCTGAGGAACAGTTCTAGATAAGCTGTAGCTGCTATTACTTCTTCTCTAGAATTCTGAAATAATAAAAAAAAAAAAAAAAAAAAAAAAAAAAAAAAAAAGTAAAAAAACAACCATCAGATTATTGTATCAATTCTATAATTATTATTTTTATCTTTTGTATTAAATTATAAAACACAAATAAAAAGCATTTTTTTTCTCTATCTATGTGTAAAAAAAATAATTGTTTAAACTGAAACGAACAGTAATACACATCTTAGAACATCAAAGGCTAGTAATTTTTTGTGAAACTAACTACCGTACATGTATACCTACATGTATGCAGTCTTTGCGCTAACCTACTTGCCCAAAGCCTGGGACAAGTAAAACTGGATTTGGACAAGTGAAAATTTAAAAGATTTTGTTTGAATAAATAGACATTTTTTCTAAATTTGGCCTTTGGGAAAGTAGGTGAAATAAATGAAGGCACAGACTGTGTACGTACTAGTCAAATAACATGTCATGTTTATCTGTATGTCTTTTAATCTATTATTATCTCCCCTGAATATTATAACATCATCATGTTTAATAACTTAATCAGGTGTTAGTATTACAAGGTTTTTTTTAAACATATTTTAATACAAAAAAATATAACATATTTCACAAATAAAACTAATGTTCTGAGAGAAAAAAAATCAACCGCCACCACGACACATTATCTTACAATTAAACAATTCTTTATGCAGTCAAACCAGCTTTAGCGGCCACTTCTATTAAGTAATAACTTCCATTCTGTGACCTCAATTTTAATATCCCTTCACAGTGCATTTCATATTATTTAAACCTGTATATAGGGACCACCTGTCTTATATGATCCTATTTCACTGTTCCCTTTGAAGTGGGTTAAGGTTATGGTGTTTAACGCCACTTTCAACAATATTTTAGTTACATTGTGGCAGTTATATTTATTGGTGGAGGAAACCTGAGTACCTGGAGTAAACCACTGACCTGTTGCAAGTGACTGATAAACCTTATCACATAATGTTGTATTGAGTACACCTCACCTGAGCAGGATTCGAACTCAAAACATCAGTGGTGATAGGCACTGAGTGCATAGGTAGTTGTAAATCCAACTACCATACGATCACTGACACGACGGCCCCGCCTTGTAAGGCACATAAGACAGATTTGACTGCATAGTCTAACTGTATTAACAGGTTACCTTTGGGACACAGAAAACGTTGCCTTATAAAACAGATGGCCTCCTAAAAGAGGTTCAATTATATGAAATTATATATTACAGGACAAGAAAAAGGTGACCTTTTAATACAGGTGACTGCTTAATAGAGGTGACCACATGGACAGGTTTGACTGTTTATTAAATATCAATAATTACTAATGCAATGGCAACATTAATAAAGCTTCATCTGTTTATATATATCATCTCTCATGCAATCACAAACAGCAAGCATGCAGAATCTTGTTTATATGACATAACTACATGGCAAAAGCCATCAGAAAAATCAAACATATCATTAACCAGTAGTGAAAAATAGAAAGGCATGCACCATCGTCGGTAACCCATGACACGATACACACCACTCATCATCCATGGGAAAACTCATTAAACAACCATTGTCTCCGGTTTGTTCCATGATTGGGATATTAAATATAGTACTTTCCATAACAACATAACATCAATAAATTTTTCGTAATAGACCGAAGAGATTATGACAGATATGGGAGAGTGGTTATGATGTTTAACACCACTTTCAACAATATTTCCGTTATATCGTGGCAGTCAGTTTTATTGGTGGAGGAAACAGGAGTACCCAGAGAAAACTACCGACCTGCCACAAGTCACTAAGAAACTTTATCACATAATGTTGTATCAAGTACACCTCGCCTGAGCGGAATTCGAACTCACAACGTTAGTGGTGATAGCCACTGATAGTTTAGGTAGATGTGAATCCAACTACCATGCAATCACGACTAGTCGATATAACATTTATTGTTGATAACCTAAGAGTAATAGCCACTGGTTCATCTCCTCTAATCATTTTAGTTCACAAGGAAATCCCCATCTTTTTCAAATACTGAGTCTGCAATTTGATTGGCTATAAAAACAATTCATTGGCACAAATCGTAATGTTTTAAAATGATTCATGAATAATTCATGATTTCAGTTCATCTACGGGTGATATCTTGAGAGCCATCAGAGCATATTAAGCTGTGGGTTTACCGACGATGGACATGCACAGAACCAGATACAATATTTCAAGTCAAACTAACAACTGAAATAAAATTACTAATTATATTTCAAGTCACATATATCTAGCATGTCTAGAAGCTTAGTTACTCACTGGTAAGCAGGTTAATTAATTAATTAATTAATTATGTTTTAGTATGTTTACCTCTGCTAGTGAATCATGTGCAACAGGTTAAACAAAAAGTGATCACAAAAAAAAATAATAATCATAAAATTCACACACTGACTTGATGATAACATATTACCGTATATTTTAATGATAAAGCTAAAATGATTTAAATTTTTTTCTATGAATGCACAACAAAAATAATAATTTCAGATGGATTTCCTTTCTAGGGGTTATGGTGTTTAACGTCACTTCAACAATATTTCAGCCATATCGTGGCAGCCAGTTTTATTGGTGGAGGAAACCGGATTACCTGGAGAAAACCACCGACCTGTTGCAAGTCACCGACAAACTTTATCATATATATATAATGATGTACTTGAGCACGATTTGAACTCACGATAGTGGTGATAGGCACTGATTGCATATGTAGTTATAAATCCAACTACCAGATATCACGACCACGACTGCCCCCATTTCCTTTCAAGGAAATTAAAATATGTTGATGATTATGCCTGATAATACAGTGATACCAGTCTAAACCAAACCTCCCTTGGATCAACTTTAGTGTTTGGAATAGACAGGTGTTCTATTTATACAGGTTAACTTAACAAATAGTTCCTGCATTGGGACTTTATTTAAAGTTTGGTTTATGATAAAAGACATGATTCAGTAGCTATATATATATCTATATAGAATCTTCCTTTCCTTCAAGATGGAAACAATATTTTTTTCACACATTTATTGTCAGAGATTTATCAAAGATTTAAAAAGTGGAGAAATACAGAATTTTTAAGAACCAGAAAGAAAATACAATTCTTCCATAAAAAAACACTAAAAACAAGCAAAATTATATAATATAGGGTTTTCTGTGAAAATGTACATACAATGTAAGTTGTGTTCCCTATAGAATGAAATTGTTAGGCAACGTAAGGATGCCTGGCTATTTGACAAAATCATACTAGCTATAAATAGTGAAGAATCCCTCGGTCAACCAATGATGAGACGACAACCAAAAATAAACTGTATATAGGAATTCCCGCAATACAATTTAATACATTCCTGCAATACAACTTAATACACATGTTAAAATAATTATTTTTAACCTAAACCAATATAAATTCAGGAGGAATAGGATATGATTATTTAAGGCCACTTTTAACAGTATCTGAGTTCTATAGTGTCTAAGTGGTATTTCAGTTTTATTGATGGAGGAAAAGGGAGTACCTGAAGAAAATTAGTGAACTGCTGCAAGTCATTAACAAGCCTTATCACATAAATTTGTATTAAATATCACTAGCATGTGCAGGAATCAAGCTCACAAGTTTAGAGGTTATATGTACTTATTGATACTTATTGACCTCTGAAGTGGGCTAATATTAGAAATACAGTCAAACCTGTCTATAAAGGACACTCAGGTGAACCTTAATGAGCAGTTGTCCTTTATATACAGGTTAAAATTATATGCACTATCCATTCATGGGAAAAATTAGGCTGTCCTTTATAGACAGTGATATGCTATATAGAGGTGCCCTTTAAGGCAGGTTTGACAGTATTTGTACTCTAACATTGAACTATTGTTGATGAAAGCCTAGGATTCTATGCCAGAGATGTGAAAATAAACAAGAGGGCAAATGATATCAAAATTATGCAACATACACCACATACAACAATATTAAACAAAACAGATCTGTAGATGTATAACTTGTAAATAAAGCTCTTGTATTTATCTATCAATATTGTATGCTGGAATTTCACATTTTCTGTGGCCATGAATTGATATGCAATCAATCTAAGAAAAAATTAGATGTTTGTTGTGGGTTTTTTTTACACTAACATCTAACGGCATCCTGTATGAGGTCACGTCAGGTTTCATATTTTCAAAAGCCCAATCAAAATTTCAATGAGCCTTCTCCTAATTTTTCAGGTATCAAAACTAAGTACATGCAATATCGATAAAATGGGATGCGTTCCTCAAATCATTGTAATTTAACCCATGATTTAGATAATTATTGAATATGATTCCAAATTGAATAGAATTAATAAGCCATTATTATTTCACTGAAGCTGTTTTCTATAATATCATAAATGATTAAGGGGAGATAACTCTTGGATAAATATTATTACAAGTACAGATAACTCTTGGATAAATATTATTACAAGTACAGTCAAACCTGTAGTAAGAGGTCACTTTAATTTTGGGATGGGACAAAGAAAAAGTGGCCTAATAAGACATGTGGTCTCTTAAAAGAGGTTCAATTCATATGAAATTTTCTATGACAGGACAAGGAAAAGGTGACCTTTTATTAAAGGTGACTGCTTAATAGAGGTGACCACATGGGCAGGTTTGACTGTAACTTAATTTTTTTTTTTTTAAACCATAAAAAGAGGAAAATAAAAATAGAAGAATAAAATAAAACAGAGATTCAAAAATGCACAGAATCGAAACAAAATGCAAAAACAGAATGATTTGCAAACAACAAGAATATCAACACAACAGCAATGATAAATACTTAACTAACCAAAAACATTGGTGAATCTAGCAGAGGTAATGGGAGTCCTGATACATCCTAGGAAAAGTTAAATTTATAAACAAATTTAACAATAATTTGTCAATTTTTCCTTTGTTCTTTACACATGATAATATCTATTATCAAGAAATAAATGTGATATAAAAAAATTATCATCGATTTCTAACGCAACGTTACATTGACATCACTGACATCACCTTAAAAAAAAATCCCTCTATAAACATATAAGGCCATGTAAAATTAATTATCTGGTTCTCAGATACCGCTGCGTCGGCAAAAAATCAGCTGTTGGCTTGTATTTATCACCAAACAAAAATAAATACAACGGTAAAAAAGTCCGCGTTCAAATTTCCGCGCCTTTTAACAAAGAGGGACGACTCCAATTTCACGTTGAATAAATTCGGAACACTCTTGTGTTTTCCTTTGATTATACGAAGTCGTTACTTCCGGTAATTCCGAATGGTAACAATCGATAAAATGGAACCAAAGTTGATTTCGGTGACCGTTTTTGACGGGATCTCATGTTATTACCCCACAGGGGCTTGCTCCCGGCCTTTCATTATCAATAATTTTAACCCTACTATCAATGTACGGTGCTAAAATATATACCGCACATTGATAGTAGGGTTAAAATTATTGATAACGAAAGGCCGGGAGCAAGTCCCTGTGATTACCTGTGGTTTATTGTGAAAATAACAGATGGAACTACTGTAAAGGATTTGGAATAAAAAAATAATAATACAACATTGAAATTGTTTTAATATTTATTCATAATAGCAGATAAGTAAGTGACAACACAGACACCGCTGAAACCTAAAGATTGGACCAATATGCATATAAATACAAAAATTAAATACCCTCCCTCCGTCATCATTTTTTTGAAAGTCAGTATCTGAGAACCAGATAATTAATTTTACATGGCCTAAACATATAAACATACTATCCTTGATATTAAGAAAAGGTTAGGTTAGGTTTATGGTGTGTAACGCCACTTTCAACAATATTTCAGTTATATCATGGTGGTCAGTTTTATTGGTGGAGGAAACCTAAGGAGATATCCAGACCTGCTGCAAGTCACTGACAAATTTATCATATAATGTTGTGTCAAGTACACCTCACCCGAGAGGGATTCAAACTCACAACATTAGTGGTGATATATTATGAAAAGAAAGTTCAAACCGTTTAAATTGACTTCTCATGGCATCTCACATCCGATATGGTATTGCTATGAGAAATCCATTCTCGCAAAACCAATGAGATAGTACTGGCATATATATATAAGGAGTGGATGTAGTCAAGTGGTCTAGGGCACTGAACGTAAGGTTAAGCGAATGGTGCTGCAGTGTATCAATGGTGTGAGTTCAAATCCCGTCGAAGAACAAAAATTTGACAGCTTCAAAATCTAATTCTAATACTGTTTGGTTTAATTTTCAGACGTATATATATATATATATATATATCTTTGTACAATAATACCCCCAGCAAAGCTGTTCATAAAACTGGCCTCCCAAATTAGTTACCGGCCACTTTTTACACCTGATGATTCTATTCATTACTGGTTTTATTAACCATGACCCTTTAAACGGTCAAGGTAAATGAGTGTTCGACTTCTGGTCTGTTTTATTTATATCGTCTTCTATACCTATTATTTATTACAGAAACGATATAAATAAACAGACCATAGTCGAGCAACCCTTTACGGTGGCCGTTTAAAGAGTCATGGTTAATAAAACTAGTAATGATTAAATTCAACATGTGTAAAAAGTTCCCGGTAACTAATTTTGGTATCCAGCTTGTGCCTTGTCCGACCGCGATTAAATTATGTCGGGGCTCTCTAATTTGACCTTCAACCTATTCATAATTATCAAGGTGTATTCGAGTGGGATATCACGTACACAACACATGTACTTGACTGTTTACATTATTTGCATCGCCAATATCGACTTAGTAACAATAGTTCGACTTCAAAGAGATTATATTTACGACGCAATAATCTTTTTTAACCCAGCTTTTTTTTGTATAAGATATCATTTGTGGATAGGCGACTAACGGAGAATAAGTTTCAAAAATTAATTGCTTGTAGATTTTTAATTTCATTTATTAACAATGTAAGATTGCAATACAAAAAATGCATCTTTGAGTGTAGATTTTGTTATTGGTTCGATTATTGCAATAAAATTGAAATGCACATAACCAGATTTGAGTAAAATTTTCTATTTATAATTTCCCCCTTGATGCAGGTCAGATGTTCCTTTAAATTATAAATTAATTTTCTGTACAAAGCAAAAAAAAAAAAAAACCTGAAAAACCAAAAACATGCATATTTCATTTTATTTCCAAGTTGAATTATTGTACAAGTTAGATACCATACATTTCAAACAAAAGAACTGAGCATTATAGAATATGGAAAGCTTCTTTTCCATTACCCATTAAGTTCTCTGGTTGGTAGATTCCCTTAGACTTTATATATATATTGGTTTTATCATTAAGAAAGAAATAGTTGCAAGTGTTTATAGCTTTTGCTTTTTAATTGTTCCAAGGTGGGGGGAGGGCAATATTTTTAACATGCGAGGTTTCAACTATTGGTAATTTTTTTCTGTCAATACTGTATTAAGGCTAAAGGGTAGACGAGTAATAAATTAATAAGTTAACTAATAACATTTGGTATAATGTACATTGAATTGGTATTACTAAGATGACGCCAACATATGTTCCAATGTTATATAGTTGATATCAAATATAAGGTTGCGTTTAAAATTATATGTGCAAAACTAATATTTTGCAGAATCATTAATAAATATGTTGTTTACACCAATGGCACCCCTCTTACCACGCCAGATTTCAGATCCAACAAGATAGTAAAATACTACTAAACTTTCACCATCAAGAGAAGCCACCCCTATTGTAAGGTCTTTTACTAAACTTTCACCACCAAGAGAAGCCACCCCTATTGTAAGGTCTTTTACTAAACTTTCACCATCAAGAGAAGCCACCCCTATTGTAAGGTATTTTACTAAACTTTCACCACCAAGAGAAGCCACCCCTATTGTAAGGTCTTTTTTTTTCATTGCAGAAGAGGAAGACTACTGTGCCAACATTATAAAAAACGTTCCGTGTGGCATTTAATAATATATTTGTAGCGCTGCCTTCTATTTTATTATTTCACACTTTTTTAAACAAACATGAATACAAGTCAGAAAAATGTGCTTATATAAACAAATTAATTTTTTTCATAGTCTACTGGTACCAAGTGTCTTATTTACAATGAAGCACTGCACAACACTGGTTGAACTGGAAACACGCCATAGTCACCTAATATGGAAACTCAAGCAAAATGTCAAATGTTTTTGCCTTTGTGTGTGTAAATTTAAGAATATTGTGAATACCCAGCATTGCAGTATAATCATCAGTGATTTTCCTACTCATTTGTATCTGGGGCCCAGATCCCTTATAATTTGGAAAATTAGCACGTAAATGATGTGAATTGGGAAAAGATGGGAAGAGCAATATATTTATTAGTTTAGATGTCCAGTAATAGAATAGCGATCATACTGTCCAAGGTTAATACCAACAGTAACACATTCTTGTGATGAGGAAGAATGACCACAAAACAGTTCACAAAACTTACATAAATACCCTTGGTGTACCACACTGTCATATAGCTATGGGTATTTTTGTTCATTCTTTATATTGAACTGAACACCCTGGCATCTGGAGCACAACTGTCAGAATCAGAGTGACAGTCAAGACTGCAAATCATTATCAACATCGCCACTATTTACATGTTGTTGGATGTCATTTGAGGCTGACTTGGCTTGACTTAATTCCTTCTCTCCTTGTGAAGAATAGGGCTGGAAACAAGTCCTCTCCATTTGCTTCTGTCATGGGCTGATCTTACTGCCTCTGTCTTCTCGATGATATGTCTCCATGTTTCTTTTGGTCTTCCTCTTTTTCTCTTCCCTTATGGTGTCCAACTGTGTGCTATGCGCGGGTGAGAATTGGCATCCATTCTTAGTACATGGCCTATCCATTGCCAGCGACGTTTCTTAATTAAAGAGCTGATCTTGGCTACCCCTGCTGTTTTTCTTACTTCCTCATTGGATATTTTCATTGGCCAGTAAATTCTAAGTATTTTTCTTAGACACTTGTGTTGGAAGGTGTTTAGCAGTTTTTCGTCTCCTTTTGTCATTTTCCATGTTTCACTGCTGTATAAAAGTACGGCGATTACATTTGAAATGAAAAGTTTCACCTTGGTCTTTATGTTGAGTTGGTTGCTGCTCCAAATCTTATGCAGCTTGTTGAAGGCTACTCTAGCATGGCCAATTCTTCTTCTGATGTCTTCATTTGTGCCTACCATTTTGCTGACGGTTGCGCCAAGTTATATAAAATCTTCCACATCATCTACGTCCTTTTCATTGATGGTGATTTCCTGGCTGTTATTGGCATTGAGCCGCATTACTTTTTTTTTCATTTGAGGCTGTGTTAGGTAATAAAGAATTTTAATTTGTTGTTTCTGAAGTGACACTGACAGTGGTAACAAGGCATTTAGCTTTGGGCATGGTGTATCAGTACTAGTGTCTGTGACCGGTAGGGTCCACCTAATCCCACTTTTAAAAAAAAATTCCATTAAAGAAATCTAAAATTTCAAGTGGGAATAGCTGTAATTATTGTATAAACAATGTGCAAACATTGGGACTTAGGGTGTATAAACAAACACTCATCAACTTCAGGTAAACCTTGCTCAGAGAATAGAGAACTGATATATGGTAATTGATCATTTTTATTCTATTAAAAAATACAGATACATACATAAATAAATGCTCTATCAATACATTTATATTTCAGGATCCATAGAACTTATTATTTATTTGTTAAATTATATGAAATAATAAACAAGCATGTCTTGGCTTATGTTTGTTAGTATGACTTCATTTTTTTAATGAAATTTTTATGATTCATGTTTTTTTCAAAGGAACAAATATTTTTTTTTAAAAGATATTAGACTATATGTCATACCAAGGATTTGTATAGTATATGTCATATGTCATACCAAGGATTTGTAGAGTACAAATCCTTGGTCATACTTTATTTCAATCCATATGAAAAAAAAATGTTTCATTCCAATTTCTAATTTATTTGATTGATAACACTTACTTCACTCAAATAATATTTTGCCTTTTTCTGCAATATTTGACATAAAATACAGGTAAATTACAGGTAATAAATAATTAGATACTAATTGCAAAAACAACAAATTAACTCTAACAGTATTGTCATTTGTAAGTAGGAATACCTGGAATAGGTATTTTTAATAAGTGGGATCAGATAGAAGAAACCACCGGTAGTGGGTCGGACTCACTTCAAGTTCAAAGCACAAACAATTGCACTAGCTTTATTATCGTTATCAACCTCATCGCATTGCTCTCGCACAGTAAAAAAAAAAACCTTTTCATTAATCCAATGGATTCAAGTAACCTGGACTTGCTTCCATCGTTACTGGTAAATTTTTTAACATATTAAAATACTTAGAATTATGCAACATCGTGACATTTTTATTTTTAACTTTAAAACTCAATTGGCAATAATTTGTGTATTCCGCTTCATCAACTGTTTTCCGTTTTTAATTCCCAATGAATTGACAAAATATCAAGCAACGTAAATCACAAGACATATTTACTATTTTTATATTATATTTATTCAAATAAATATCTTTAATATAAAATTATTCCAAATACTACAATTTTCACTTTCGTTTTTCTGAAGTTTTATCGCAGTCCGGTACACGCCACTTTCAACATATCAAGCGACCCAATATGTATACTGCACTGGTTCCCGGTATCTTGTGCATAGTATTTCGCTTGCATAATCAAAACAAACAGCAACCAGGTTATAAACGTGAAAATGTTTGACTTTTAATTTCATTTGAAAAAGATTTCATGAACGATTTTTATGAATAATTTTATCTCCACGCCACTGGGAATTTCCCCCCATGAAATTGGGGGAAAAAAAAAGCCTTTTTCACATTGGGACGATATTTGGCCCCAAATACGCAGTCGGAAAATCACTGATCACAATATACATACATTGTCTACAAATATAAAAGTTATTAGTACTGGTCTGTTCTAAAGCTTGTACAAGTAAATTTTATATTTGTCGACAATGTACATTTTATTTTCTATAAAAATCTTTTATTCAATATTTCAACTGTCATGCCTTTATCAAGCAGTAATCCTCACAGAAATGAATAGTCTGGTGTTCATATAGTTAGAAATGTCCATGATTAAAAAAAAATGTTATGTGCACAAAATCAGTGACATCACCATTTTCCTGAGATCACTATTTCAGCGATTCCAGTTTTGTGAATCATGAACTTTTTTTTAAGTGCATGGACACCAGAATGTGACCTCTGTACAGATTTATCCCTTATTAAGAGTGAAAATGTTGAACATTCATCATGTTATTTTCCAAATTTGGAAAAAGAATTGAATAATTACACAATTATATAATTTTTGTGTTATCCCTAACCAAATGCACTGACCACTACCATAGTACAGACAACAATAAATTCCATATCTGTATAATACTGTGAATTCGTTCTTATGCGTAGTACACCAATATGTTCATGGAATTCATGGATAGTACAGTGGAACCTGTCTAATCCGACACACCAAGGGACCAGGGAAATGTGTCAGATTGTACAGGATGTTGGAATACTCAGGGTTTTCTTAGTTAACAGAACTACTTTGGGACCGTACATTTTTGTCGGATGTCACAGGATGTCGGAAAACTCAGGTGTCGGATTGCACAGGTTCCACTGTATTAAACAACGAATTAAGAATTTAAATTTTGCACCATATGTACCATCCAAATAGGAGCGAACCCACAAATTGGATAGTATTAAACAACGAATTAAGAATTTAAATTTATATTTTGCACCATATGTACCATCAAAATAGGAGCGAAACCACAAATTTTCGTATCTACGAAAATACCATTTTTCCTCATACTACGAAAATATCTTGTAAATTGGTATCAACAATTTTAAATGAATCGACAGCATATTGACATAAATATATACAAGTTAATAAATAACAGGACAAGTTAATAATGTGATTATCCTTTTAAAAAAAAATTAAATTCACCAAAGTCATCAAAAAAATGTTAAAAAAAAGAGAAAATAAAAAGGTTAAATTAAAATAAATACCATGGTAATCTACATATTATATTTATATTTCAGTCTATAATTTTACAGAAAAATTATTTCAAATCCAGCTTACCCATGAATAATTCATGGGCCTATTACATTGGTTGCTTCAACAAAATTCTTGGGCAATATTGACTACCATGACTAGTCAGATCGTATCTCTCATGATCTCTTTAATGTGGTCAATAGGAAAATATGAGTGTTTCAAGTGTGCTATATACATGTACTAAAATCAGTTAAGGAACAAACCGATACTGACGGTTTTCTTATGAATTGACCCATCAGTGAATATGGTAATGAACGAGGATTCAGTGTTGCCAACCATAGGTTACCAAGGATGTGGATTAAATCAATTTAATTTTTCTTTCGGCTTTTTATTTTAACTATGAAATTATTTTGCAACCTTCCAAATTCTGTAATAGTTACATGTACAATCCTTTTTTATTAGACAAGAACAGACATAGACAAAATACATACACTGTTGGAAAATATCTCAAATTTATTTGCATGATCTTCAAGGATAAAAATATTAACCAATTACGGCTCTGTGACAGGTCAAACTTAATATATACACATTTGACTAAAGAATTCAAAACTCCAATTTTCATTATAGTAGAACTTTAAGACAGAAATCACCGATCACATCTATACAACATAAACCTAGAATATGATGTACACAAGTAATAATTTATGGTGCAGCACACACGTCTAAGTGGCTTGTTCATAGTGACCTACCTGATGTAAGGCTGGACCAAGGACAGGAACTAGAAAGCCATCATATATGTAACGAATCAACTGAGATCTAACTTGAGGATCTGATATCTGAAAAAAGATATACCGGGTTATATACAAATTAAGACAGCGTCATCAAGAAACATATCACACACACTAAATTTGATATCTACGTTTTTGTTACTTGCAACTTGATTATATATGGGAGATAACTGTAATGTATTTGCCAGCATCAATTGTTGATTGATGGTCAATAATTTTTTGTTAACTGGCGACTCGTAAAAGGATATTTGTGACCATCAAATCAAAATTGATGTAGGCAAATCTTCAAATACATGACAGTTATCTCCATTTTAATGCATTTTCTGACAAATAAGCAAAAATTGCATTTTCAATTAATCAGATACTGCTTCGGCATGTGAAAACTATGTGATGGCACCAATCATGTAATTGGGTACTATCTTGGATTTATAAATCCTTATATATTAACATCATCAAAATTCAGGAATTGTATTATAATACCTCACATATTATAAATTAATATGATTGGCTTAGATAGCATCAGGTGACATTTAAAAAAATTATTTTTATCAACTTCTCGACTGCCGTAGTATAACCTGTTATTAGTCTTATTACCCAGGAAATAACCCTATCCCGATAATGATAACGTCATCAGTCGTCTGCAGAAAAAATGGCAGCCAAAGGATGGTGGTTTTCTCTCGCTAAAGCCCTCCAGGAAATAACCTTAGATGGGTTGATAATTCTGGATATCCACCTCCTAAAAACAGCCATCAATGTATATAATAATATCTACAAATTACCACAATAAAAACATATTTATTCCACAAACCTGTACCACAGCATTACAGAATTCTAACGAGTTCAAAAACATCTGTAGCTCTGGTGTTGATGCAATGTCTTTTTGTGTGATACATGACCAGTCTTCTGTAGGTGAAGGGATCTTACGTGGTAATGATGAATACAAACCACTCAAACCAGTGGCTAAAACCTGAAAACAAATAGCATTGACATGAAATGTCTGCAGACTACCAATATTAAAGGTTTGCTATAGTGAGTGAGAGAGTGATTGTTGCTTAACCCCAATGAGCAATTTTTCAGCTTTATCATGGCAGCAGCAAGTTATATTTGATGAGATGATAATGATGGATGCTTTGTACTAGACCAACACGCATTAATATTTGGAATTTTATAGTACTACAAATGTAGATCACTGAAACAACAGTCTGTGAATAGACATTGATTTCGAGTCAACCAGCCTTTCTCTTAGTCCTTAATACTGTGTGCTTTGTAGAGAAGTACTGTAGCAAATTCCAATGCACTTGAGACAAGCATGCTAACCATTACACTACTAATGTAGTTAAGGTCTGCTATAAATTAAATATCAAGTCATATGTACAATGTATGTAATCCTGTACTTTCCCCACAATCACCATTTTTAAAATTGATAAAATGTTTGAATATTCTACATGATTCACAATTCTCTTACATATTATAATTGGGGGTTATCGTAGTCGTTTGGTAGTTGGATTTACAACTAACTATGATACCAAAGCCTATTACTACTAACAATTGTCAGCGACTTGGTTTTCTCTGGGTACTACCGTTTCCTCCACCAATAAAACTAACCACCATGATATAGCTGAAATATTGTTGAAAGTGGTGTTAAACACCATAACCGTAACCCTATAAAAAAAAAACTTTTACACAATTGTATGCAAAAACTGAAGCTTTCTGTTGAATCAACATGCAAAATGTAAACTGAACCATCGGTAAATCAAACATGAAATTGTGTCTTAATATTTAAATATCTTTGTAAACTTGTCAAATACTTATCAAAACACTTAAACTAATAAAACTAAAAGTCTGACCAAAAGGGCACAATTTATACAGGTTTCTTCTATCATATTATAAATATATATATAGTATTGCTACATGTACATGCATATGCACAAATATTTGTCTCTTTGATGGTGTGTTTTGACTGCTGAAGGACGGTCTAAATATTGGAGGTTAATATTTAGGATGGTACTTACAGGACAAAAATCTGAATTCTCTGCAATATACTGTCCTATATGAGGATGCTTGGATGATAAAGACATTATAAGTAATAGAGCATCCCTAGCTTGCTGACCAATTCTTCCTTCTCTGTGTATAAATGGTATTAACAGTGAAAAAATTAGAAATCGTGTAGGACCATGATTAGCACTGATATTAAAAAAACTTTCCAATATAAGAGTTTGTTGTGATATGCAAACACAAATTTGATGTAATACCAGCACTAGTCTTACTTCTATATCAAATGAATTTTGAGTTTCGGCACAAAAAGACAAAAGTCTTAATAACGGTTGTATCACAGCTTTATGTATTAACAAAATTTGATGAGCCTGACTCATTAGTTGTTCATAAAGTCTTAACTGTTCTAAATAAATTTTCTCAGTCTGTTCTGCTTGGCTCTGACACCAAGTAGAGACCTTCTCAACAATCTCATGCTCTAATAAATAGTGTAATATTGGTCCAGGCATACCATGACCATGGTCATCTAAGCCTTCTTCATTGGTTAACAATGTCAACATTTGCTCAAAATTTTGAAAAACGGTATCAACTTCATCGATTGCCTGTTGACCTTTCGTCTGTATTTGACCTTTACTTATAATTCCAAATGCTTGACTCCAATGGTTCTTGAAAACTTCCAGACATGTCTGAGGGTCAGTTTCTGATCTCTGTCTACCCTCTGGAAAACCATCGCTTCCTCCAGATTTATTTGAAATCTTGGAATCATTTCTTCCTCTTTTAAACCAAGACATTTTGTCTTCAAAGTCATGGCCACATGGTAGTATGAAGATATCACAATGGAACCTAAATTAAAGTAGATAAAAATAAATTCTTGTTTAAACAAATAGGACATAAAAAGCTCCAACAGTCTTCTCGAAGTTGTCTGAGGAAATCCATTGGACATTCAGTCCAGTGGAAAAACTAGTTTCACTGGATCAAAGTAAATTTTACCAGACCGAATAATAAAAATTGATATTACTGGTATATATAAAAAAAAAATTATGTTCATGACATGCAAACCCATCTAGAATGTATTTGTTTTGGAACAGAACAATTACTTAGTCGATGGCCATTTGACTATTGGGCATACAGATAATATACTTCTTTATTAATGAATTGATCATCTTATTCTCTGCTGTACATGAATATATTAGACCAGTTTGTCATTTCGTCTATGAAATCCCCACAGAAGTCATTTTCATCATCATCATCATCATCACAGATTATTACCAATTTTATTTATGGCATTACATTTAATATTTTTCAAAATACAACAGAGCGAAAGGAACTTTTTTTCTTTAAAAAGGACATGTACTAGTCCGATTGTTTATTTAGTGTTTATACACAGAGTGGTATTAAAAGTTGTAACAAGACAGTTCGGCACCAAGACATTTTCGGCACCCGTTGAAAAAGACAGTTCGGCACCGAGAAAGTTCGGTATCAAGACAAATCGGGACCGCATTTTCTTTCAAACAAACGTGATTAGCTTTTTTAAAATAAAATCAAAGAAAGTAAAAAAAAAAAAAAAAAAACATCAATGATCGCTTAAATGTAATCAAAACTTAATTGATTTAAATATTCTTTAAAAGAAGCCATTATTAATTCTCTTAATTAAGATCAAAAGCAGTGATAACATGTTTACAGCTTGTGTTTGCATTGGTGATTGTTTGATCTTTAAACATATAATGAAAAGAAAATTAACTACGCATATGGGCTGTTTAAAAAAAAATGACCCCATTTCTTTTATCATTGACCATTCTAATATGTGATGATTTAAATTGGATCTTTTTGCATCAGAATATGTACTGTGGTACATAGAACCTTGCTGCAAAATTTCATGGCATTATCTACTACCACTAAAAAATAGCGTCCAAAAATGTATCAAAAAATGTCAGGAGTGTAACACTTTTAGTGTGACATTTACAAAGATGCATGGACTGCTATGTTGTATAATTAGAAAACAAATAACTGTACAGTAGAAAAATATATCTTATGGAAAACTTTGATATTTTAGGTAAAATTTCATGCATAATTTATGCATTTTTTTGTAATTTTGAAGACAGGACCGGATAGGTAAAATTACCATGTATTAAAAAAATAAAGGTCAATAAAACTGTTTGTGTTGTTTAAAAGTGAAATTATTTAGGTATGTAGCATACTTCTCAACAACTGACAATGGTTAATTGTCTCTATAAGTATCATAGCTGAAACCAGAAACATCAACATGTCTCTGTGAGCTTTTACATCAATCCTATGTTCAATAGAAGAACATCTGTGGAATATGTCAGGAGTGTAACATTTAAATTTACAAGGTCATAATTTTAACACAATCTTATTAATTATAATATTTTGTGTTTTAATTTAGTCAACAGTCCTGTCAAAGATCATGAGTG